>BQNB010109562.1:0-22727 GCA_026074375.1 Tanacetum coccineum
TATGTAGTTATTGCAAATGTAACGAGTTTTGTGATGACATTGTTTGACCATAACGTTGAACACTTATTGAAATTAGTGAATGGGGATTTCCCTATCTATTTGATTGAATCGAAATCTTGGTCATCTTCTCTATCTATGCTTCAAGATTGGAGATGGGTCATGTACATCGATTTGGTTTGATAATTGGTGTAGTCTTAGTCCTCGTGCTAGTTTTATCTCGTCTAGAGACATATACCGAGCAGGTCTCACGTCTAACTCTAAGGTTAGTGACTTACTTCTTGAGGGTACATTGGTATGGCCTCCTGATTTAATTGCTAGATATCCTGCGCTTCTCTCGGTTACTAGTCCTAGTTTGGTAGGTCCTCGTGATCAGCAGGAATGGCGTAACAGGTCAGGTAACATTGTTCCCTTTTCGGTTAATGAAGTTTGGAATTCTATTCGTCCTATGGCTGCTAAAGTTGATTGGTTTCGTGTAATTTGGTTCACTAATTGCATTCCTAGACACGCAATTAATTTTTGGCTGATTATAAAGAAAAGGTTGAGGACGCAAGATATGCTTCGTACTTGGGATATTTCGGGTTGTTTAGCTACGAATTGCCCTTTATGTGACGTGCAACCGGATTCTCATGAGCATCTATTTTTTGATTGTACTTTGTCAAAAAATATTTGGGATCGAGTAAAGATTATGGCTGGTCTTTCTAATTCGAGTCCATCTATTGACTCTATTGTTAGTGACATTTTGCCTTTTGCAAATCGCCGTACTACTAGAAGTGTTATTGCTAAACTGGTGGTTGCGGCTACTTCGTACTTTATTTGGCAAGAAAGGAATTATCGTCTTTTCAAGAAGGTTAACAGATCAGAGAATCAGCTTGTTGAATGCATTATTTCTTCTGTCAGATTTAAGTTAATGACGTGCCGTTTCAAGAAGTCGAAGGATGGTCTGGCTATCTTGAGGCAATGGAAGCTTTCGGAGATGGTTCTAAGTTAATCTTTGTTTGTCATGTTTTGTTCATGTACTTTTAGATGGTTCTCTCTTATTGGTGTAATAGGTTATGTATTTGTTAGTAGTTAAGGGATTGGCCTGTCAATCTGCTTTTAGAGGTTCAAGCTCAGCTTGAGGTTAATGTGGCAGTCAGCCACATTCCATTGTTTTTAACTGGTTTTTTTAGGATTAATATATTTTACCGGGGTCGTTTTCCCTTTACCCAAAAAAAAAAAAATTACTTATTCGATTAGTCATTTTTACTCGCTTCATGCTTATAGCTTAATCTGAGTCTTTGTGGCTGATTTTCGTGTTTTTTTTAATAGTTAGGTGCTTATTTTAATTGCGTTTAGGCTTATTTAGTTATCTTAATTGTGGATCTCGTTTCTAGCTTATCTTTCTTTAGTTTGTTTTCGTGTTTCTTGCTTATTCCGTTTTAGAGCTTGCTTATTAATTAAAAGTGCTTGTGTCGTTTGCTCTTTGCTCTACCTTGACTGCTTATCAAGCTTTTATATGGAATCATTGTTTGCTTAAGTTTTTAATCCGCTAAATGAAATTTGGAAACCTCATTCGTTTCATTCTCCTGGTAACTCAAATCATATGGACCTAATTTACTTATTTTTGGGCCTTGATTAGAGTTGAATATTGGGCCGTTTGGTTTGTATCAAAATTGGGTCGTTTGGTTCGTGCAACGTTGGAATTAAGTAGTTTAGTAACTAACAAGCGTGATTGCCCGCGCGATGTTGCGGGACGTTAATTTTTTTTGTGTTGGTTTATTTTTTCGGTCTCATGTTTAATACCTTGTTTTTTTTTTCTTATATGAGCTTATTTGTTGGGCCTCATGTTTAAATGTTTATTTTTTTGGCTATTTGGGTTATTTTTTAATATAATTTTATGAGATTTGGGTAAATATGTGTTAAGCATGATCGCTCGCGCGTTGATGCGAGGCGTTAAATTTTTTATTTTATTTTTTATTTTGTGCGGATTTATTTTTCCGGTCTCATGTTTAATAGTTTGTTTTTTTTATATGGGCTTATGTGTTAGGCGTCATGTCGTAGGTATTTTTTTTATCTGAATAAATTAGTACTTTTGTAATATTTTTTCCTATTTTGGGCCGAACAATTTTTTTATATTAATTTGTGCTGATTTATTTTTTCGATCTCATGTTTAATAGTTTTTTTTTATATGGGCCTATGTGTTTGGTCCATGTCGCGGATATTTTTTGATCTAAATAAATAAGTACTTCTGTAATTTTGTTTTCTATTTTGTACCATGGATTTTTTTTAAGTTGTCTAGTTAAAAAAAGATCAAATGGGCCGGCTCAAAGTGGGAGCCCGATGGGCCGGTTACTGTAGCAAGTATGTCAAAACGAAAAAAATGTCAAATGGGTCGGCCCAAAGTGGGAGCCCGATGGGCCTGTTACTGTAGCAACTACGTCAAAACGACGTAGTTTTAACCTAAACATAGTATATATATATATAAAAATATATAATATATAATATATAATGGGTTAAGTGTATTATGCTAAGCAGCTAAGAGGGTCAACCTGAGAAATCATTTAACCCATGTAACATGTCAACCCATTTAGATACGTAGGTTAAATGGATTGACCTGTTAACATGCTTAACCCATATAACCGTTTAGATAAACGAGCTAGATATTGGTCTTATTTTGGTTATGCGTGAATGGGTTAGAGTTGACACCGCTGACCGGATTCAGTGACGGAGGCAGGAAAAGTTTTCAATGGGTTCATAGTTGTTTTCTATGAAAAAACAGAAGAATGACTAAACTTATATCCGAAAATACACTAAAGTTATACTGAAGTAAAATTACATGTCATGTTTTGAGCGTAATTAGTGTGTCATATGACCCCTCTAGCAAAAGAGTGTCTTTGTCCCTGCTTGAACACGTCGTGCTCAGACTGGGTTCTTTGACCCCGGCAAATCTCCACTCCTTTTGATAGCCCCAAAACACATTTCAAATTATGAAGAAATGTGTGCCAGAAAATTAATCATTGAGGGCAAGATATAGTTATATCACTAACAGAGTTACCTACAACTACAAAATCTAATGCTTATATTCTACTACGTATTTTTTGAACAAATGTAACTTGACACCTTGCCTGCTTCTTTACATGTAGATCTTCCCATGGAATCAACTATTTGAATTAATCATCTTTCTTGTAGATTCATTACATGCATATTCAAAATTAAACGATAACATAAGGAAACGGAAGTTGAAAACGAATACCTATCAATTCTGTTCCTGAACTTTAACAAGAACTTCTCATTATCTTCATCGGCACTACTAACAAGCCTATCAAGTAATTGCTTTCGTTCTTCAAAACCAAGACTAGCTACATCAACTTCTTGCGAAAGTCCAGTTGACCCAAAGATCAAACCTTTCTTTAAACGGTCGTAAGTCGGAAGCTTTTCTATTGAAGCCCATTTCAAAGCTTCCTCATCATCTTCTTCTCGAGTTGATCTCGAAAAAACATCCAAGCCAGCGTTTCTCCATCGAGTTGAGCTTCCAGATCTAAAGCTTCCAATTCTTCCACTATTACTCCCCAACCTTAAGCTAAATATCACTTGCATCCATTTTTAATGATCACAAAAACCCTACAAGTTACTTATATATTGAGCTTGCAATCTTATATCACCATGTTGGTATTCATGTATTGGTCAAGAAATTAAAGCCTTGAAAGTAGCATAAACTAAACAAGAATTAAAAGGGATTTTGCTATGAATATGAGTCATGTATTTAATTCTTAGATTAGCAGCGCATTTTATGCATTGACAACAAGTTAATTAGTCTGGCGCGAATATTTAAAATAGTAACTTTGTGGGGTCCTTGTTGCTTTCATGAAAATTGTTTATTGTAAAAGTGATTATATGCTAATTATTTGGTCATTTCGTATCCGCATATATAAAATAACAAATTTGAAATTGAAAGTATATAAAATAATTTATCACGAGGATCACGCTGGTGATAGAGATTGTGAGAATCTCTTGCTTATCTATATAGAGTTCTACATTTGACTTTCTAGAATATGTTTACTAAAGATGATTGCATTGTTTCAATAGTTTTTTCACTAATCATAATCAACTAAGTGACTACGCGTGTAAGGGAGGAAATTTACAATGACAAATATAATAATCCGACAATTGTTGTTAGGTGTTTCGTGAAAAAAATATCCTTTGAATAAATAAGTCCAATAAACCTTGAAAGCTAGCGCGGAATATAGACTCAAAGAAAACACACACGTGACCCCAAACGTTACATTGTATTAATTAACGAATGAGCAAAGAAGAATGTATGCACACGTTATAGCCCCGTACCAAACATTTATTAAATCCTAATAAAGCTATTATAACGAGGAAGAAGAATGAATAACTAGCATTTATATACCCGTTCGGTTCAACGGTTCCAACAATTTATATTTCCGTTCGGTTCAACGGTTCCAACAATTCATATTTCACACTTCACAATTTCACAATTCAACATTTATATAACTCAACATATAACGATAACAATTTTCACCACTTTCACATATTATCAAACAATCAAAACACGTAGCAAATTAATGATCATTTAAACAAATTTGCATGATAGGTTGCATTATAAAAGTGGCATATATGTTGCTAAAGTCCTCAATGTTGATTATAAGGAGATGATCATCAAGAACGTAGCTTCAAAAAATGCTTGAAGAATTGCAATTTTCATACAATAAAAGTTTTTAAAAAATTGTCTAAAGATTATAGCAACAAAAGGCTTTATTATGTTTGACTGAGATTGTTTCATTACACATACTACGGGATCCTACCTAGTTCTACATTGTTATATTGCATGAATTTTAATTAGTTGAACGTCATATGACACTACAACACAAGAGGGCTAATGCTACAGTAGGAATCCGTTGCAATTGACCATTACGTAGCGTTAATGCTCCATGGAAATTTATATTCCAACTGATCCTTCGATTGTGTCAACATATGGGCATGCTTCTCATTTGTATCTTTGATCAGTTGTCACTTAAATGTCTTAAATGTCTGGAGACATTTAAGTGACAACTGATGAAAGACACAAATGAGAAGCTTGTCCATATGTTGACAAAATCGAAGGATCAGCCTCACACTCCTTATTTTGCGTTGCTTAATTGTTAGTATTAGTGTCGAGTCTAGTTAATATATACAATAAGTAGAAGGTAGCTAAGTATTTTTTTTCTTTATATGTTTGTTTGAGTGGGCTGAAACCAAAGCCAATTCCTAGTCGGTGTAGACTAGGGCATCCACCCCATTACCCTATAAAAGGAGGTGAGGGGGTGATGCTCAACACACGCATTCTTGTATTCTTTCCTTTGTAACCGATCGTGGTATAATAAAACGTTTAAACGTTCGGTTAAACTTTGTAGTGTTTCATTCTTCTTGTTTCTTCGTTCTTCAACTGGTACGTTGAAGGTTGCAACCTGTGCTTGATATATTCCGCGATCGAGCTTCGGTTTGTTGTCGTTATCATCCAACAAGTAGTATCAGAGCCGCGGTTATTGTGGTCTTGAAGTTCGAGGGCTGGTTCGGAGGTTCGAGCAAAGAAACGGTTTTTGGGTTTTTCGAATCGTTATCGGAAGTTGCAGGTTTTTCACACGAAGAAGACGAAGGTTTATATTATTAATAGTTCACGTGAAAGAAAAGAAAAGTGACCTTCCATGATTGGTTTATTATTTCTCATCACGTGACTATACTACAAAGGTTTTTTTTCTTTGTCATAAGGGTTTCGAGTTTTATAATTAAAACTTGACTTCGTGCGAAGGTTCTTGTTACGTTTTTTTTTCTTGTGTTACAAGTTTATAGTCGAGGTACTTGGGTCTCAAGTTTATCGACTTGGTTACTTGTTCGTGATCGAGGTTTAGGGTTTCTAATTAAATCGATTTGCAAGAAGGTATATTTTTACGTAACAAGGTTTAAAGAATATGTCGTCGATAGCGAAGTTTGACGTCAAAAAATTCAACGGTTCTAATGACTTCGGGTTGTGGCGTATGAAGATGCGGTGTCTATTAATTCAACATGGTTGGGAGGCTGCGTTAGATCCATTCCCAAAAACCATGACGGACGCTGATAAAACTGCGGCGTTGAAGACGGATGTCTACAAGAAAGCACACAGTGCCTTACTCTTATGCTTGGATAACAAGGTGTTGAGGGAAGTCAACAAAGAAAGTTCTGCTGCGGGTGTTTGGTTAAAGTTGGAAACTTTGTATATGACAAAGTCTTTAGCCAATAAATTGTATTTGAAGAAGAAGCTGTTCACTTTCTACATGCATTCAGGTAAGAAATTATCTGAGCATATAGATGAGTTTAATAAGTTGATCGGTGACTTGGCAAACATAGACGTTGATATTGATGACGAAGATCAGACACTCATGTTACTTACATCATTACCACCTTCATATGATAACTTTGTGGAGACATTGCTTTATGGAAGAGAGTCGCTCACTTTGGAAGATGTCTTGTCTAGCCTCAATTCACGAGAGTTGAAAAAGAGGATAGATGCAAAGGATGATGGTGATGGGTTATATGTAAGGGGAAGGTCGGATCATCGGGGTAATCAAGGACGTGGTAGTTAGCGATCAAAGTCGAAAGGTAAAGGAACTTAGAAAACTGAAGTGTTACATATGCTATTCTAAGCTTATGCTTTTTAATCACAAATAAGTTCAAAAAGGGCTTATGAATGGTTCTGGTCACAGAGGCTAAATAGCACAAAGACTAAAAAAGTTTTGAGCTTAAAAGCTCACAAAAGCTTCACAAAAGCCAAAAAAGCTTCCATAAGCTCAGAGCTTGTCCAACAAACAATTCTAAACAAAGATTAAGCAATTTGAACAAGTTTTAAGCATTGAAAAGCAAGAACATAAGCAAATTTAACTTAATTTCTACAAAACTTAACTAAAATAGATTTTTAAGCTAATTTTAAACTAGCTTAAGCTACAAAAAGCTACTTTCAGAAGCTACAAATCAAAACCTAACAATATTAACTATTACACTACAAGATTCAACACTAAAAACATGAACTTAAATACATAAACATCAAGAAATCCAAAGATTAAGGAAAACTGTCACAGAGGGTTTAACAGTTTTTTTCAGTTTTTAGCAAACTTTGAACCTAATTTAAACCTACTTAATGAATTTGGAAATGTTAAACAAGCCCAAACAGATGAAGTTAAGCTCCTAATGAGCTTATATTCAGAATCTCAAGTCTATAAGGTTCCATTTACTAGTTCAAATCTATGAATCAAAAAGGGTGTTTTGGGACTGAAAATGAAGAACAAGTATGACAGGTTTTTCAAAACTTTTGCATAACATGAAATGGACCATAAACCTTTAAGACCATATGATAATATGACTTAAGAGAGCAAAATAAACATGAAAACATGAACTTAAAAGATTTCTAAGCCAAGAATTAAAATAAGCACAATGAGAGCTTTTTAATAACACATATTCATAACATGCCTACATAAAACCTTAAAACTTGTTTTTAAAGTTAAACTAATACCTAAAATAGATTAAGAGGCCTCTAAATTAGTAATCAAATCTCCCAAATGGGTCAAATGGGTCAAAACAGACCTCACCACTTTTAACGTACCCTCACTAATCATTGATCGATCAAAACATATCATATCATAATAAAACAAGATGTCTAGTATGTCAGAAGACATCCAGTGTGCCGGTTCTGATACACGCCTCCTTGCTTGATAGACAGACTTTTGTGTTTGGCAAATACGTATTACGTCTGTACTGTTAGGAAAGGATATGGAGAGAATATTATGAGAGTCCATATATTGAAGGACCATTTCATATGGAATCGTCTCAGATGTTATTGCTGGATGAACTGAGGGTGCAGTTCAACAAGGTACTGTTACGTGCTAGGAGTCCTTACGACCGTTCAGCTGAAGGAAAAAAAACTAACAAAATAAAAAAGGAAAGGTATTACAAGGCTGTCTTCGTAGCTACCAATTATTCAACTTCAAGGTATACCAAAGGGACATCTACTCACTCATCGAAACTATACTGGACACCCAAAGACATTTGGAAAATGTGTAAGATGATTCTGGAAGGTTCTGAGTTAACAAAGGATGACTGGAATTCAATTAATCGATGAATTTAAACACTTCCGCAAATCAATAGGAGAAACCATTTATGGATACTTGTTAGGTTTACGAACGCTCATTAATGACTATGTGAAACAATTAGATGACCATGCCCAGGATGCAACTTAACTCAAAGTTTGTGAAACTAACATGTTACTGAGTTGGAGTAGATTCTTAACTGAAAGTCAAAACTTAATAGAGGTTGAAGGAGTCTAATTTTGATCAGCTTTATGCCTATTTGAAGCAACATGAGGTACACGCTAATGAGAACAGAACAATGATGGAAAGGTTCCTTCAACTAACTAATGATCCTTTGGCACTAGTGTCGAATGCCTCAGTTAAGCAGTATCCAACACAATCATCCAAGTCTCCACAATCCTCAAATGAACCATCTCTTGGACCAGCTAAACCCATTAAGTGCTACAACTGTAACGGACTAGGGCACATAGCACGAGAATGTCCAAGGCCAAAGCGACTTCAAGATTCAGACTACTTCAAGGACAAGATGCTATTGATGCAAGACCAGGAGAATGGTGCAGTAGTGGACGAAGAACAATCATTGTTTCTTGCAAGAGAACAGATTATCAACTTTGATGAGGATGTGGATAATTCACCCGAGAATGATTTGGCACTCAATGTGGACCATGTCTTTAAAGCTTTTGAATGTGATGCATTCGACTCTGATGTTGATGAGGGTCCCACTACACAGACCATGTTCATGACAAATCTCACACCGAAAGATCGAATCTACGATGAAGCCAGGCCATCATATGACTCGAATACTCCGTTTGAGGTACAAGATCATGATACCTTTGTAAATCATTTAGATGAGTATCATGATGTACACAAGATGCAAACCGATGTACAACACAACTACATTGTTGACTCTGATGCTGTCTATACAAGTGATAGTAATATCATTCTGTATTGGTCAGTAATGTGGAAGACATTGAAGATTCATGTTGTACAAAAGTAAATGTATCTTTCTATCGAATGATGCTGATGTCAATTCCTAGATGGAAGCATGTCAGGGAATAGCAAAAGTAGATTAGCAATTAAGCCAGACATGATTAAGTAAATGATTCAGTGACCTCTGAAACTTGCGAGATTATAGGAACTGGTCTGGGAATATGGAAAAACGGGGCGTAAAGTTTTGAATTAACTAATTGAGAATGAAAATTGGCTGAACAAATGAGAATAATTAATCTAAGCCGATATTAGAAAGGAAACTTTGTTAAATCAGAACTTCATTCAGCCAAATAATAATTAGTTCTTCCTGTTGGCCATTATAAGTCAAAGACAGAGAAGTAATCATTTTGAAAAAGGGATTTTAAAACTAAAAGAAGACCATTCCTTGAAGAGTTTTTAGACATAAAGGCTAAAAGATGAAGATTGAAGATAGATTATTCTAAAAGGATAGTCTGTTCAAAAGGTGTCACATGTTATGTAAACCAAATTCGGTTTCTTTGATGAAAAGAACAAAGGTGGTATCAAATTAGGCTAAAAAATCCCTTATGTCTCAAACCGTGCAAAGCAAGCTCAGTCTGCTTGGTATAATGGATAATGGTCATGTACTTGTCATGACCAATCATACACCCATTGTTGTACATGACTCAGAGGATACTCGTGAGATAGCTGAACTAGGAAAAGAATGCTCTTGAAAATGCAAAGCCCTCTATGTGTGGAAAATAAAGTTAGGATTCCCCCCCTATATTACTCGAAGGAGAACCTTCTTGCAACCTTTGCTCCACAAAGAAAATTTCAGCATTGACAGTGTATCCACCCAATACTCCTGTCAAGCTTGTCCCCAGAGTTCTTCCAACTAAAAGTCAAGTGAAGATTAATCTTTATGTACTCACACAACTTTTTATGGAATTTGACAAAACTTGCAAAAAGAGAATCACCCCAACAGGTGTTACAGAAGGGGAAAGAGGTTTTGAGCAAACAAAAAGATGTTACCTCACCGAAGTTATTCCATTTTTCAAAACTCTTAAAGAACACTTTGTAGGAGTTCAAACGGCCCTCTTTAAAGAAGTTAAAGTAATGGAAGAAATTTTTGATCAAATGAATAACGAAGTGGACAAGAATACTATAGACAAGCAATGTGCTGAAATTGTAAAGAAAAACCTTCTCATTGAAAATGAGAATCTGATTGCTAATTGTTTGTCGAATCAACTGTTGTATGATGTGGAAAAATCACGTTGTCTAGATCTTGAAGCTGAAATGTCTAAAGTTCATAATGAGTCAAAACATATTTCAAAACTTGAAAGGGAATACCTAAATTTGCAATTAAAGTATCAACATCTTCAAGAAAGTTTTGATAATAACAAATCACAAACATCACAGGAAGCTCCTGATTTTAACTCATTCTTTAAGATCAAGAATCTCGAACATCAGATTCAAGAAAAAGACAACGTGATTAGAGACTTGAAAGTTCTAGTCGCTAATGTGAATGACAGAAGTTGTGAGCCTTATAATGCTAAAGATGTCACTGCTCTTATTGAACAAAATGATTGCGTTAGAGTAGAACTAGAAAAGGTCAAACAACATTACAAGGAATTGTATGACTCCATTAAGATTACGCGTGCTCACACTAGTGAAAAGACATCTACCATGTTAAATGAAATTGAGAGTCTAAAGGCTCAGTTGAGAAGCAAAGTGTCTTGTTTCACTAGTGACTCTGTCAAACCAAAAGTTCTTGCGCCTGGCATGTATGCCATTGATGTTAAACCCATCCCTCATCCCCTTAAGAACAATAGGAGTGCTCATTTAAACTATATCAGCCATCTTAAGGAGAGTGTAGAAACAGTTAGGGAGATTGTAGAGGAAGCTAGAGTAGTTAAACCACTGGATAATGCACTTAACTATGCTTGTCAATACACTAAGCTATCTCAGGAATTGCTAGAATATGTGATTGGCACTTGCCCAAAAAGTTTCAATGAAAGAGATAACAAGGCTCCCTCTACCCCTGTAACTAGGAAAAAGCAAGTTACTTTTAGTGATAAACCAGGAACTTCATCTAGCAACACACAGAAACACGAAGTGCACCAGAAAGTTCAACAGACTAATGTCCCTGTGATTCATTCTACAGGAGTAAACACTTCCACTGAAGCAAGCGGATCAAAGCCTAGAAGCAATACAAAGAAAAATAGGATCCTGCCTGCTAAGACTGAGAATAAGAAGAAAGTAGAAGACCACCCTAGGACAAATAAGTCAGTATGGACAAAAGTGAATCGGGTTGATTCTAGCATTAGCTCTAAGCGTGTTGTAATTAATTCGAATTCTGAATCTGTGTGCAAAACTTGTAACAAATGTTTAAACTCTGCAAGTCATGAAATGTGTGTTGTTAATATCTTGAATTCTGTGAATGCTACCCCCACTGTTAAAATTGTCTTGAATAAAGGGAAGCAGATCTGGAAACCAAAAGGCAAACTGTCTGATAACAGTTTGAACAAGACCAAGCAGGTTTGGAAAGCAACGGGCAAACTATTTGCTAATGTTGGTTATCAATGGAGATCCACAGGAAAGAAAGTCGCCTTAGGAAAACTTAATTGTGGTTATCAATGGAGACCCACAGGAAAGAAATTTGCCTTAGGCGAACTGTGCCCTTTAACTAAGCTTTCTGTGCAATGTTCTATCATAACTGCTAACCACCAGGACCCCAACAAAAATTGGGGAACTGAAATTCCAAACTCTCCACACTCGCAATCTAAATGCTGAACCAACCACCAGGACCCCAACAAAAATTGGGGACTAAAATTCCAAACTCTCCACACTTACGAACTGTTTTCAATAGCAGGTCGTAACAGGACATCCTTTGGTACTGGACACAGTCTGTTCAAAACATAATGAACTGGGAATTCGTTCAAACCTCAAGAACTTTGTGGAAAAGTTCATCGGTCAAGTCAGAATTTCGGGAATGATCACTTCGAGCTATCCATGGGGGTTATGGAGATTATTTTATTGTGACAGTTTGATCCTCCAGAGTATACTCGTGTAGGGACTAGACACAGATCTAATCTCTGTAGGGCAAATTTGTGATTCTAATCTTGAAGTTGCCTTCAAAAGCATTCTTGCTTTGTTTCGTGATATTAATGGAGCAGACATTACTAAAGGTAGTCGTCGCATCAATTTGTACACGATAATCGATTGATGATATGATGATGTCTTCTCCAATATGCTTGGTTGTCCAAAGCTTCAAGTCTTAAACATGGTTTGGCAATCGTCTTTTAAACCATTTAAAACTTTGGCACAATCAATGAATCTTGCTTCGAAAAGATCAGGTTAGAAGGTACTACCAAGATTGAAAGTTTGAAAAAGATCATCTTTGTTCAGCTGTCAACTTGGATAAAGAAAGAAGTTCTGCCCACAAACCAAAATCTGAAAACAAAATATGGAAGTTTCTTCATACCCTTCACATGGATCTGTGTGGTCCAAATGAAGAGTCCAGAGTAATTAATGGAAGAAATACATTTTAGTCATACGTGGATGAATATTCAATATTCACAAGGTAAGTTTTTGAATCAAAAGATGAAACTCCATAGTTAGTCATCAACTTTCTTAAGCAAACACAGGTTGGAGACTCAATCAAAAACAGTCAGATACTTCTGAACAGATAATGAACAGAATTCGTCAACCAAGTTTATGTCTAAATACTACTATGAAGGGTGGCATATTTCATCAAAAGTCTGTTCCAAGAACTCCTCAACAAAACGGCGTTGTCGAAAGACGAAATCGTACACTTGTGGAAGCAGCACGTACAATGCTGATATTCTCAAAAGCACCGATGTTTCTATGGGCAGAAGTTGTAGCTACTGCTTGTTACACCCAGAACCGATCCCTAATTCATACTCGTCACAACAAAACCCCTTATGAGCTTGTACATGATAAGAAGCCTGATCTTACATTTCTCTGAGTATTTTGTGCACTGTGCCATCGCTACAAATGAAGCGAAGAACTAGGAAAATTTCAATGCCAAAGCTGACATGGGATTGTTTGTGGGGTATGCCTCCTATCAGGAAGGGCTATAAATCTACAACAAGAGAACTCGTCGATTAATGGAAACAGATTCACGTCACATTGGATGAGATGCATCAGGACGATGGCTCCTGCACGCATCAGTTCAGGACCCGAGGCGTATCATGATGAACCCCATGGACA
This sequence comes from Tanacetum coccineum, assembly GCA_026074375.1. Taxonomy (NCBI): domain Eukaryota; kingdom Viridiplantae; phylum Streptophyta; class Magnoliopsida; order Asterales; family Asteraceae; genus Tanacetum; species Tanacetum coccineum. The sequence continues at coordinate 13,278 of BQNB010109562.1, forward strand.
ACTCAATTTCGGGCGCCCCATCGCATGTCCCTGCAACTACAAACATTCACCGATAGATAGAAGATCTTGGAGATTTTATACCACCCGATGTCGATGAATACTTGAGGCAATCTACATATAGTTAACCATACCTATGGAATAATGATGTTAAACAGCGCCAATTGTTCTACAAAACATCTATATTCTCCAACGATAAGCTCAAGGATGCACCTTCTAAAGTCATTCACGGTCATCCTCACCAGTGCATCCTCCATTCTTTCCTCAAGTTATGTTGTAGCTGGACCAACTATCGAAGACACCTCGAATTACTCAAGCTGACCTTTCATCCTACATTAACCGTGGCACGGAAACTAGTTCTGCACAGTCAACATCATGGGATGTTAGTTTTAACTAAACCCAACCAAATTACTCACCACGAATCATCTCAAAAGATGGGACCACAGATCACCCTCCTTGCTAACATCGTTGGCAAATCCCCTCCGTCATGTATCACCATAAAAATAGTTAGCATCCGTGCATGTGTGCTGTTTCCATACTGAACTGTCCAAAGTCAAACCCAAGAACTTCAAAATAGCCATGATAGAAGACTGCTAGTTTCAAGCCATGCAATATGAAATTCACGAATTTTGATTCGAACTTTGAAGTATGGGAATAGTACCCTCGCCCAATCTATGTATGGTTATAGCTCTCAAGTAGTATCTACAAAGTGAAGTATTGATGAATATGGTGATGTACTGAAAAACAAAGCTCGGTTATTTCAAAGGGATACGTCATGAAGCAGGTATTGATTTTGAAGAATCATTTGCACCTGTTGCACGGATAGAAGCCATCAGAATATTCATTGCCAATGCGGCCAACAAAGAATATGATCATCTATCAGATGGATGTCAAAACTGCTTTTCTGAATGTGCTCTTCAAGAAAGAAGTCTTGTCCATCAGCCTAAGGATTTGAAGACCAAGAGTAATCCTACGCACGTTTATCGTCGGAAGAAGGCTCTTATGGCTAAAGCATGCACCAAGGGCGTGGAATGACACACACTCAAAGCTTCCTTTTGGCAACAATTCTTCAAGGGTGCCGTGGATCCAACTATCCAACACAAATCAGGAAAACATATTCTACTTGTTTAAATATACGTAGATGACATCATTTTTGCCTCAACAGATCATAATGCGTGTCACATATTTTCCAAAGAAATGAGCTCCAAATTTTCAGATGTCAATTGATGGACAAATGTCCGTTTTTCTTAGGACACAAGTTTCTCAAAGTCCCAGATGCATCATCAATAACAAGCAAAATATGCTCTCGTAACCTTAAAGAAATATGGAATGGATCTCTCTGACCCTGTCGAATACACAATGGTTGAATCTGATTGAAACTGGATGAGATCTCATGGATGTCCAGTTGACCAACACGATTTAGAGAATGGTTTCTCCTACATTTACCTTACAGCCAGTAACCAGACGTTGTATTCCGTTTGTGAGCATGTGTGCTAGATATCAGCTAAGCCTACAAAAAGCACCTTGAAGCAATCAAACGTAATCTTTCGGTACCTAAAATGAACATTAACATGTCTTTGGTACCGAAGGACAATGGTTATTGTCACATAACAGCTTATGCAGATCGGATCATGCGGGATGTCAGGATTCGAGAAGAAGTACGTCGGGAAGTGCTCAGTTTCTTGGAGATAGATTGGTTAGCTGGTCATCAAAGAAGCAAAGAAGCACGGCCATCTCAACAACAGAGGCGGAATACATTGCAATGTCTGGATGCTGTGCTCAAATCCTTTGGATGAGATCTCAGCTAAAAGACTACGGCTTTCTGTTCAATAAGTACCTCGGTACTGTTGATAACAAAGTGCCATTTGCATAAGACTGCAACAATGTCCAGCACTCACGATCTAAGCACATCGACATACGACACCATTTCATTCGAGAGCAAGTGGAAAATGGAGTGGTTGAACTCTACTTCGTGGAAACAAACTATCAACTGGCAGATATCCTCACAAAAGCTTTACCAAGATAGCGTTTCGAATTTTCTACTCCCACGACTTGGGATGAAGAGTTTTACCCCGAAACCCTCAAACACCTTTCCCCCCCCAAGAAAGGAGAGGGAGAGTAAAATAAGTGTCCTTATGTATCCTTTGTACACAGTAAATAAAAATAACTTGGTAATATTTAAGTCATTTGGAATTACAAATGGTTTGCAATTACTTCAGATTGCAAACCCTGTTCTCATTCTGAAGGAAGATTGTCGTCTTAAGACCGCTGTTTCCTAACAACGGTAATTTAATTTTTGCTCGGTCATGGATTACATTATATCCATGCAATTTGGATTAATGTACGTTTCAGTGCATTTTTCTTATTCGAAGGAGAATTCTTCCTGTTTGATAACCAAAATATTTTTCTAAGATTCTTCAAGTTATTTGTGTTAACCAAGGTGGTAAAAGTGTTGTTTGAAAACATTCGTATAATTTGACACTCAATCAATGACTAATCTCTTTCAAATAGAAAACGGGTCATCGATTGAGGGAGAATTTTGTTCAAATTTAAAATGGTCGGGTGCCCGATTGGACAGTGTAACCGGGTCTTAGAGAGACAAAAGAAGCTAAGGAACCAAATTTTCAGAGCTCTCACTGCATCAGCTGATGTTCCCTCTAGCGTAACATAGACAACTGATACAACATCAACACTTCCACCACTTCCACTACAAAAACCTACAGGAATCGAGATAATTCGGGAGAAAAGTTAAAAGATCAGAAATCTCGAATTGCATCATTATGTGAAGACTCAGAGAATATTGGCATACCAACTAATCAAGAGAAGTGAATGATTAAGAACAAAATCTTCGATAATGCCACATACATCAAATTGTACATTACTAACTTGTATGGAATTTGATGTTATGTGTCAGTGTATGAATTCTTTCATGAGTTTTTCATAAACTTAAAAACCAGGATTTTGAGTTTACGAAAAATCTTTCAAAAATAATCATATCTGCACAAACACATTCCCTCAACGATTGAGGGGGAGCATTAATACGTTTCCATACACATCCTTGTAACTAAAATAATGTCATACATCTAAGGTTCACAAATGTGTATTCTCCACCCCCATGTGCTAAACATTTTCGAATAACCGATGCACAATGTTAAGGGGGAGCCTTTTCTAAATGCTAAAACAATCGTTTACTAACACTTTGATAGTTTATTTCATACGAACCTGTTTGAGTTTTTCAACATATTTTATGGCAAGTGAACTGTACCAAAGACTACCATGTAATTACTTTTATCGAAGTATATGGGATGGTAAGGTTAGGTACACGTTCCCTATGATCCTGTCACGAACCGATGGATCTACCAAGGATAATCCACAATTAAGTACAGAAGTCCTAGGTATATTAAAAGGAGTAAATGTGAGAACAAGGAATAGTGCCGACTGAAGATGGAGCTAGTACTTGAATATAACCAACAAGTGCTAGTCATGAAGTCTTCGGTAAAAACTGAAGGGGTTGAGGAAATGAAAAAAGAATTGTACAGATAAAGGGTGTAAAGAAAGAAGCCCTCCATACACTTAAGGCAGAAACCGGGTCAATACATATGCTGTCAGAATCACAAGTTGATTGCTGACATTGAAGACGACATCATAGACCCAATGATGCAATGCATAACCCTTCCCAGCCATTCAAGTTTCTCTTGAAAGAAACTTGTTTCATTTCTCACGGAGACTAAACATGTGATCTACTGACTCACTCACTCCGAGTAAGTCGGTATTGAAAAGGTGGCAGTCAGCTCCAGCCTCCGATCACTAATATCAAAGCGCACTTTCGAGTCTAGAGCCAAGAGATCATCAATTAATCTACGTAGGACATACATTTCCAATTATCTTGTCTTTTCACACACTGTGAAACAAGGTTATCTAAGATCCTACCATTATCCTTGTGACATTGCCAGAACATCCGAGTTATACGAAGTATTCACTATGAAGATGAAAAATCCTGCAAATACGCCTACATCAAACAAGCTCTAGGTAGGTGACTTGTGCGATTCTATAAGAATCAAACTTGTGTCAACTGGAAAGAAACGATGGTGCGATTCTATGTGAATCAAACTTGTTCCAGCATAAGAATTGACGGTTATTGAACATTTGACAACCAATCAAAACTATCGAAGTGTTACAAAATATTTTCATAATTAACACCAGTAGACTGATTTTTCAAATCATTTTCTCTTTGTGCAACTGTTCATACAGGATCATTCAAAGATGGAGATGAGATGGAGATACCCATTCCAGTAATGTCAGTAATAACCGAATGCTCAGACACGACTACACTTGTATGATGGGGGGGGAGTTATGAAAGATCTCATCAACGTGTCAAAAGCTTCCGCAAACTCTGATATCATATTCTTATTCACAAGTGTAACCAAATGGCAATAGGATACTTAAAATGATGAGAGATTAAGTTGCTGATGATCTCAAGAAAGCTCATGATCAAATCAAACAAGTCAAAGTGAACAAGCTCAATTGTTATTAAAAGATGACAACAACAATGTACTAGATGTAACATGAAGAATCAAGAGACTTTGCAAGCTATAAGAGCTTAAGTATATTGTTTACAAGGGTTACCTCCCTTAAGGGGGTAGATTGTTTAAGATATAAGTAAAGACTCGGTCACCCCGTATATTTATTGATTATAATAGTTCGTAGTTTAATAGTTATATCGTGATGTCCTTTCTGTTATAAGTCGGTACTAATACCCGTATTTGTAAAAACTAATAGAGCCTCTTCCAACTTTGGAAGAGGCAAGCTAGTCAAATCTTTTACACTTCAAAACACATACACTCTCTCTCTAGAATCTCTCTCTTGTGTTTCTCTCACTAGAAACTAGCTAAACCACTCGAATCATCACCCGTGTTATGATTTAAACCATCCTACAGGCATGACACCCCTATTTATACTAGTTCGACCCTTAGAGGCTAAGGGATCTTAGTGATTAAGGTTAGGATAGGTGGGGGTGATGTGGTGTGGCTAGGGGCTGAGTTCGAGAGGCAATGGTAATAAGGTGGAAGTTTTGTAGAGGTTGTTTGTGGGGCGACTAGCTGCGCAACACTTAGCTCCAAGGAGAGATGTGGCTTTATTAGACCAAGAGATGATGGTAAGTAGCTTTGTAAGCTGCTTAAGGGAGCTAGTTTCTTAGTCTTAAGGTGCATGTTTGCAAAGGAAACTTTCAAAAATGTGTCAAATGCAAGAAAAGATGTCGCGGGTTCCATTTAAGGCTTGATGTGGAGTTTTCTTGCTATAATTTTGAGTACATTAGTGATATAATGATAGTTATATGTTCACAAGACTTTAATAAGGATTAATAACAAGAATTGATAGGTGTTCCGGTTTTAGAAATGGGTGAAAGACGAGTAAAACGTGTCGAATGATTCATATTAAGTGGGCACCGTTTAGGGTTTCTGGGATTTAATTTCGTGTATAATTGAATGAAATGAGAAAAGAGTCGATTGATAATGTGTAAATTAAGTTATTAACAACTTAGTTGAGCGTTGTTTTAGGTTGTAAGATGGATAAATATCGAGAAACGGATCCTGGTTTTATGTAATTTCTCAGGTTAGGGTTGTTCTAGGTTTTCATTCATGAAATCTTCTGAAATAGGATGATTATGGAATGTAAATGAAGTATATGACTTGCTTTAAACTTGTACTTGATATATTGTACAAGATTGTTTAGGAAAACAGAGGTGAAATGGCTATTTTGGATGTCGTACATTAATGACTTATACATTATACTTTAAAGGACTTGTACCTTATTTTAGAGGGAAGATGTATTCAAATGAGATGTTATATTACTTGTACATGAGCTTTAGTAGCTTGTACATTTACTTTAGATGTTAACTTTTCATGGAATTAGGGTTTAGAGGTATACGATAACGGTTTAAAGCCCGTTTTGATATAACGTTGCGAATGGTACATTATATGAGTAATGTACTTTGTAATAATGATATTAAGATATCGACTTGATATGTTATATGTTTTGCTTTGATAAATAAATAGATATAGATGCATAAGGTAGGTTGCGTGAGCTCGTCTACTTAGTTATGCAAGTTACATTGCATATTGAGATATTGGTAATGCAAGTAATGTAATAAAGTGAAAAAACTCCCTCGTACATTTGTGATCATAGTAAAATAGGTTGATTTTGCATTTGATGAAAATTCTGGGTTGTTATAGTCTCCACCCCTTAAAAAAATCTCGTCCCGAGATTTAGTCGGAAGCCCAGAGAGATGTCAAAGAATGATTATGAATTTTGTAAGAGAGTTGCTAATCATGTGGGATACAGATTTGGAAATGAACAGATAATAAAGGTAATAATGATAATGATAAGTGAAGAAAGGAATTATTTGTACAAACGGATTGAAAGAAACTTGTTTGTACGTATGCTATATACTTATGCCTACTTATTTATAATTTGTCACTTACAAAGAGAAGCGTCCAAATCCTTGTAACTGAGAATTTATAAATTCATAGTTCGGAGATTTATAATTTCCTTATTCAAATGAAGAAGTGTCTTAATTCATTTCAATAAGAGGATCATAAATCGTCTTACCTAAGCATAAAAACATGATATCGAAATGGTAAGGTGTAGAAAATGATATGATCATGAAAGGTAAGAAAAGTCGAGGATGATAATTTATGTTTCAAAGGTATAAGGAAAGTATTCAGTGTTGAGCATAATAGAATTGACAAACGATGTCGAGTTTTGATATCATCAGATAACAAGATGTAACGGAATCATCACTTTATTATTTCATGGATAACTTTACATATGAACTTTACATATGAAAAAAAAGTTGATACTTATGCTAAGTATCTTGAGATAGGATTCTAGATAAAAGTAACAGACGACAAGGATTGTAGCTTGATGATTGAGGTTTTCAGATTGAAGAAGATTCTGATGAAATTTGAATATCCTCGAGAGTTGTTTCTAGGGTAGAAATCCTAAAGTGAATAAAAGCAAGCTTGTCTCTAAGTATGCTTTCTTGTGGCCTTGTTGTTTGCTTTTGAGCACTGATTTGCATAATGTCCTTTCTCTCCACAGACATTACAAGTTATGGATACTGATTGTAGGTTGTTTCTAGTGGCTGGTCTTTTGTTTCTGCAATTCTTGGTCAGATGACCTACTCTATTGCAAGTCTGACACTTGACAGTGCAGGGTCCTATGTGATGTAGGGTGCATCTTTCACACAAGGGATGATTTCCAGTATACCCATTGGTGGCAGTATAAGTCTTGAAGGTTTCTTGCTTCCTGTTCTGTTGCTGGTGGTGATTATTGTTACGATTTTTATTGTTATAGTTATTATGATAGTTGTTCTTGATGATGTTTCCCTTATCCTCAAGCTTTCGTTTACGATCATTAGCTTCTTGCACAGAATCATGCTTTATTATATGATCCATTAACCTATGGGCTATGTTGATATCTTCCTCCAAAGTTTGAGGCTTTGAGGCAATAACGTTTCCTTCAATACTTCTAGGTAATCCATTGATGAAGACTTCCATAAGTTTCTCGGCGTTTGGTACCATGTTTGGGCATAAGACGGCTAATTCTTGAAATCTCCTAATGTAAGTCTTAAGATCATTTCCTTTCACAACCAAGTTGTAAAATTCATCTTACATCTTCTTGACTTTAGTTCGAGGGTAATACTTATTGGTTAAGAGTCTTTTCAATTCGATCCAAGTAATTTGATTGGCTTGATCTATTCTAATAGGTTGAGCGTATGAATTCCACCAGGACAGGGCATTATTGGTTAAAGTATCGGTAGCAAATGCTACTTTATTTTCCTTGGCACAGTTGCTATGAGAAAATACCAATTCAGTCCGCTTAAACTAGCGAATGAGGTCAACTGCTCCTTCCGTACCTTTGAAGTAGAAAGGTTGACAGCTAACAAACTCTTTATAGTTTCCCATTTTTGCTACAGGAGTTCCAGTAGGTCCGGTGTTCCTGTTGGGATTACTATCACTTGCCATTGATGCAGCTTGTGCTTTCAGAGCTGAGGAAATGCCATCATTAATCAGTTGCTGGATGGCAGCTAAAGTTATGGCTGGTGTTTTAGATGTTGACGTCCTTTTGGGAGGCATTCTATCAATATAAGAGAATACGTAATAAGAATGACATCACAATTTAAAAGAAAGAGTAATGCTTATTTTTTTAAATTTTAAGCACTTAGAGTTTATGGTATGATGATGAAGACGGAGATAATGATGCAAATGATGGAGATGGTGATGAAAGAGAGATAAGCTGGTTTTATGAAATAAGGAACAAAATGGGATCGCCTTTATAAATAACTTGTCATTTTACTGTACATAGTCAAGATTTGACAAGCGTTTTTATTTATACCACACATCCCGTGGCTAGGATAAAGCTATAACTAGTCTAAGAGTTTGTTGATTTTGAACCGGTAGAAGACATCCTAAAGATCTTCCTGATCTGTTTGGTGGCGAGCTTGGATTTTCTCAATGATTTGTTCAAGATCAGAAATTATGTAGTGAGCAAAAGCAATCTTATCTTTTTTCCCTAATTTCTTCCTTTGAAGTTTGATAATCTGAGAACGGATTCTCTTAAGTTCGGTCTTCAGCTCGTTAACATCTCTTCGTATGATCATTCTATCATTAGTACGTCCTTTTTCCATTTTCTCAATGCGGTGAAGAGAGAGTTAATCTAAGTAATTCAAAATATCTTCAACTTATTTCTCATGATGTTTTAGATACATCTTATTTAACATTTTCCTATTTCAAATACTTGAGGTGGGGTAGGAGTATAAACAGAGAGAGATGGTGATACCAAATTATATGTTTGATTCTGAGATGAATTAGATAACGTAGTTGAGGAAGAAGATGGGAAACGGATTCGCTTCTTAGGAGGCAATAGTTTTTCAGGAACAAATAAATATCGAGGATCAAATAGTAGTGATGGTGGTAATACCGATAGGACCTAGTGATTAAATAGGTGATTCCTTAGCATAAAATGCTTGTGCATTCTTCAAATAAGGATTATTGTAGAAAGATAAGAATACTGGTGGGATCATATTATCTTTAGAGTTTTCCGAAGAGTTAAAAGAACTGCTTCCCGATGAAGCTGGGAAATAATCCGATGAGACCGAAGTATAGTTAAGAATATTCATAGAGGAAAAAGCATCCTCAATATCGGAAGTAGAGCAGTTGGGAGAAGACATCGTTCTGTTAACAACCCAGTCATAAATAACATAAGTTATTTATGTAATAGTATAATAGATATGTATGTTTACATACTTTGTAGGATCCCGTTAACACTTCATATAACACATATGATGCATGAATTTGTAACAAGAAATTAGTAAGAAAGATGGTGGTGTAGAGAGAGAAAGAAGAGAGAGATGAGAGAATTAAGAGAAAAGATATTTATTAAAAATGAGAA
>BQNB010109563.1:0-22727 GCA_026074375.1 Tanacetum coccineum
CATTAGATGACAATGAGATGGTGGAGGTTAAAGTACTCATGGCACTAGTTGAAGATAATGATGTTATCAGCAAAGAAAGGGCCAGAAATGAAGATCTCCATGAGAAAGTGTGACATCAGGAAGCCCATCTGGTACTTGGACAATGGATGCTCAAGGCATATGACTGGTGTCAAGAGTTACCTACACAAATATGTAGAACAACCAGGACCGAAGGTGGTGTTTGGAGATGACTCTACATGCACAACTGAAGGTTATGGCTATATAAAATGTAATGGTATAGTTTTCACAAAGGTAGCATTTTTAAATGGTCTTAAGTATAATTTAATTAGCATCAGTCAACTCTATGATGTTAAATTTATTGTTCGGTTTGATGAGAAAAGAGAAACAATCTTCAACTCCAACAAAGAAGTTGTAATGATTGCTCTAAGAGTAAGAGATCTATATGTTCTTGACATGACATCTTCTGCTCAAGAATCCTGCTTCTTTACCAAAGCTTCTGATAATCTCAACTGGCTTTGGAATAAAAGACTTATTCATCTAAACTTCAAAACAATCAACAAAATGGCAAAGCAAAATCTTGTTATTGGTCTTCCTTCACTTGTCTACTCAAAGGACAAACCATGTTCATCATGTGAAAAGGGAAAGCATCATAGGGCCAGCTTTAAAACAAAACAGACATCTTCTATTAAGAAATTTCTTTATCTTCTTCACATGGATTTATTTGGACCTGTAACTCCTAGGTCCATTAACCATGAAAAGTACACCCTTTTCATTGTTGATGAGTACTCAAGGTACACTTAGGTATACTTCTTGAAGAAGAAAGGTCAAACACCTGAAACCATCATGTCCTTCATCAAAAGAGTTGAAAATCAAAATGACATCAAAGTCAAACAACTCATAACTGACAATGGTACTGAATTCAAAAATAGCATCCTTGTCAACTTCTGTGATGAAAAAGGGATTTCCCAAAACTTTTTCTCTCCTTACACACCTGAACAAAATGGTGTTGCTGAAAGGAAAATAAAACCCTCACAGAAGCTGCAAGAACAATGCTTTCAGGATCTGTCTTCTCAAAATAATACTAGACTGAAGCTGTAGCGATTGCATGCTACACTAAAAACATATCCACCATTGTGAAAAGACATCTCAAAACTCCTTATGAAATTTTTCGTAAGAGAATCCTAAACATTAACTTTTTTCATGTCTTTGGATGTCCAGTTTTCATCCATAATCATAAAGATCACTTAGGAAAGTTTGATGAAAAAGCTAATGATGGTTATCTTCTTAGATACTCACTAGTTTCCAAGGCCTTCAGAGTCTTCAACACAATAAGACAACAAACTGAAGAAACCTATCACATCATATTTGATTAAAGCCCTAGTGCTATTAAATTCTCAAAACCTTCAGTTGATGACATCAATATTGCTAAAACTAAAAGATATCCACCTGATGAATATCTTCATCCTTATGAGCCTTCTCAGAGGTATCAAACAAACAACAATGATGTGTCCTTCATAAAACCCTATGAATGTCCTGATCCAGTTGTTCTTGAAACTGAAGTTTCATCTGACCAAAATGGTCAAACTGATCAAAATGATCACAATGATCAGAATGATCAGTCTGCTCAAACTAATGAAATCTTAAATGATGATCAGACTAAACATTCAAATCACACCAATGATTAACAAATCATTGATAATCTCCCAAAAAACTGAAGACATTCAGGTCTTTAAAGCACTACAGCATCCTGGATGGGTTGATGCCATACAAGATGAACTAATCCAATTTGCCAGAAACAAAGTCTAGACATTAGTTCATGCACCTTATGGTAAAACCATAATTGGCTCAAAATATGTATTCAAGAACAAAAGAGATGAAACTGAAATTGTCATCAAAAACAAGGCAAGACTTGTAGCTTAAGGATACAATCAGCAAGAAGGCATAGACTATGATGAAACCTTTGCTCCTGTTGCAAGACTTGAAGCAATTAGGATCTTTCTTGCTATTGCCACTAACATGAACTTAATAGTTTATCAAATGGATGTGAAAAGTGCATTCCTTAATGGCAAACTAAAAGAAGAAGTTTAGGTCAAACAACCTCCAAGTTTTGAGAGCAGTGAGTTCCCAAACCATGTGTGCAAATTGGACAAAGACCTTTATGGACTTAAAAAATCTCCAAGAGAATGGTATGAAATTTTCTCAACCTATCTCACTGAACACAAGTTTGTAAGAGGTATGATAGACAACACTCTGTTTGTCTACAAAACTCAAACCGATGTGATTTTGGTGCAAATCTATGTTGATGACATTATCTTTGGGTCCACTAGCATAAAATTGTGCTAACAGTTTGCTAAACTGATGACTCAAAGATATGAAATAAGCATGATGGGTGTCCTCACCTACTTTCTTAGATTTTAAATTAAACAATCTGAAAGAGGCATTTCAATCAACCAAGAAAAATATGTCAAGGATCTGCTAAAAAAGTATGACATAAATGGTTCATCAGTGAAAACTCCAATGGTACCCCCTAACAAGTTAGGGCCTGATCTCAATGGCAAAGCTGTAAATGTGACTCAATATAGAGGTATGATTTCATCACTAATGTACCTAACTGCAAGCAGACCTGACATTCAATTCTCAACTTGTCTATATGCAAGATATCAAGCAAATCCTAAGGAATCCCACCTTATTGTTGTTAAGAGAATTTTTAGGTATCTAAAAGGTACTCCCAGTTTTGGTTTATGGTATCCAAAGTGTTCAGGTTTTGACCTAAAAGGATACTCAGACTCTGACTATGTTGGATGCAACATGGACAGGAAAAATACCTCATGTACTTGTCAGTTGCTAGGAGGCAAACTGGTGTGCTAGAGTGCTAAAAAGCAGCAATCTGTAGCTATGTCCTCAGCTGAAGCTAAATATGTAGCTGCTGCTAGATGTTGTACCAATATATTATAGATGAAGAGTCAACTCACTGACTATGACATTATATATGAAAAGGTACCCATATTTTGTGATAACACCAGTGATATTTCAATATCAAACAATTCAGTTCTGCACTCAAGAACAAAGCATATTGATATCAGATATCACTTTATCAGAGATCATATTCTTAAAGGGGACATTAAATTAAATTTCATTCCCACTCAATATCAACTTGCTGATATCTTTACCAAGCCTCTAGATGAGCCAACCTTCAAAAGATTGATAGTTAAACTAGGTATGCTAAACATTGATTCAAAACCTGAACCTTCATTACTGACTGAAGAAAACTGAAGGTTCAGTGATTTCATCTAAAACTGAACAACCTTTCATGTGTTAAAATGTCAGTTCAGTTTCTGTATGCAACCTTTAACTTGCTTAAGTGAAGTAACTGAGCAATCACACATGTCTCATTCATGGATTTGCATGAGCATGTGTGGTTTTGTCGCCTTCACTGGAGCTTTGATATTGGCCAAACAAAATTAATTTACTTTGTTCAGTTCAGTTTCAAACAATAATTTTGATCTAACTCTTTAGCTTTCTCGAGTGAAGTAACTGAGCAATCACATATGTCTCATTCATGGATTTGCATGAGCATGTGTGGTTTTGTCGCCTTCACTGGAGCATGTATGTTGATAAAGTCACCAATATCTGTTCAGCATAACGAAACACCAAACCTGAACTCAGTTCAGCTACTTAAACATCAATCAAAAGGTCAGTTTTAAATGAAAACAAAAGTGATTTTCTAAATTAATATTATTTTCTCTAAATAACCTCTTTCTAAGAAGTTGTTTGTTTTAATATATTAAAAAAAGGGATATCCAAACATTAGAATGACCTCGCCATCTTTCTCTCACCTACGTTTTTAGTTGAATAGACGGTTGTTCATTGTTTTAGGTGTCAAATGCATGCTTTGCTGACTTTCATTAAATACAAAGTTTAGCACATATGTTGAAAACAAACCCTAAATATTCCCCATAACTTCATAACCTCAATATGAGAGTTACAGATTCATAAAGAAAAATTTGTAACTTCATCAATCCTATAAAACCATCACACCAGTCTACATCTCACTTTTCATAAACTCATCAAAAATACACACACACACAAAAGCTCAAACCAAATCAAACCCTCAAAACCCTAAATAACAAAAGTGGCAGAATCAACCAACCCAACTCAAATCCCATCACCACCTGATGTAACTCCAAAGGAAGAACATGTCACATTGGATAAACCAAAAAGTCCAAATCCCTTTCTTCCCGCAGATCAGGTTGAATTCAACTTTGATCAAATAACCTTCACCATCAATAATGAGGTTCCCATACTCTACCCAAAATACCTAAACTTTGAATACTTTCAAATAGTCTCTGACTTCATCTCAAAGTGATGTCTTAAGGAAGCATTCACTAGAGCTCCAAACCAATACAAAGAATATCTTTCTGAATTCTGGTTTACTGCAAAACCCTATAAGACTCTAAGATATGGGTATCCACTCCTATCGGTGGAATTAGGGGAGACATAGGTATCATCACTTTTATAAAGAGTAGGGTTGGATCAAGTGGTTAACATCCTCTCCTCTGGAGATAGAGGTCAAGGGTTTGATCCTCACCCCTTACAAGGTCGGAGGTCTTTTTCTACCTTTGATAGAACCGGAAGCAGTCTCTCTACCTTTGGTAGGGGTAGGGCTGTCTACATCTAAACCTCCCCCATACTCTATGGAAGACGGTATTAAGACCCATAACTCATGGAAGACAGTATTAGGAGTTACTTACTTTTTTACTTTTATAGGTATCACCACCTTTAGGAATGCTCTTAGGGCACATTACCTACCTCATTCAAGTATGTATGTTCCCCCACCTTCCATAATAGTAGTAAGACCATGGTTTGCAACAATTGGATACATTAGGGAGATTGGGGAAAAAGGAACTCTTAAAAAGATTTTTCTTCCTCCTAGGTGGAGGCTACTAATGGATCAGATCATTCAGTATTTAGGTGGGAAAACAGGTAGGCATGATCAAATATCAAACAAGGATGCCATCATTTTGTATTGTCTGGCCAATGGGGTGCAGGTAGATTATGCTAAGCTGATATAGGAGGATATAATTCATAAGCTGAACAAGAAAATAAGGGAAAAGGTTGTTCCCTATCCTAGGTTTATATCCCTTCTACTAGAGTACATGATGCCTGAATATAATAGTGAAGAACTCACTATACACCCCATGATGACATCAAATAACGTTACTTTTATAGCATCATTTATCCTACGTAAATAATCCATTTTGTATGATTATTACAAGAATTGTTACTTAACCGTTTGTATTTGAGAATTGTAGTAATTATGGAGTACTTGGTGAAGATTAACAATAAGGCACGCATTCTGGAGCTTAAACGAAGACATTTGAAGATTATTGTTCTGACATCCTATACGCTGTATCCATCAAGGATGATACGGCGTATCTGTGCCTGCACTTCACAAGAAACCACGAAGATTCAAAGACCAATACGCCGTATCCAAGAGACTCTATATGTCGTATTCGATTTAAAGTAATAAAATAATCTGGAAGGTATCGAACGTGGTCCCTACTCCAAGAAACCCCCGATACGCTGTATCTATCTCACTCGATACGCCGTATCGACCGAATTACTGACCCTATAAATAGAAAACCTAAAAAAGGGTTTTCATTGTGCTTGATCATATTTTCAATACCTTAACCACAAAATTCGATTTTTAGAAGATAAGAAGAGCTAAAGAGGTCAAGCAAAGCTATCAATTCCATAGGAAACACTTTGTAATCTTTTAAACTCTAGTAATCGTTCAATTTTTGGTATCATTCGTTTAACTCTGTTAGTTTACCTTAGTTGGATTATTACTTTTGTATTGATTATGACGTTTGAAGTCTAATACCCTTGGGTATTAGCCATTATTATGAAGATTTGAATATTTGGTTTGTTTATCTCGAATGCTTAATTTATCATTGATTGCTTGTTTATGTTAATCAATTTATACTTGTTTACGTGCTTTTGTATGCAACCTATCATTCAACTGGATTTTTATATAGTGATTTTTATATCTAGACCAATAGGATCACAAATAATGACCTATCTTCGCCTTTAGATTAGTAAGCTTAGTTGGACCGGCAGGTGACCCTTGGGATCAACGAGTACGTTTTAATCAATTGGTAAAGACTTGGCCAGTGGACTACTAGTATATAAATTGCCATTAAGCAGTAAGTGAGTAAAGTCTCTATGAGCTAAGGTTTAACAAGATCACCATTGCTTTAACCCCTAAGATAGATTATAATCAGAAAATATGATGCTTTATGCGGATGTGTTTAATTATGACAGAATTCTACGTGTCTAGGTCTTAGGAAGAAGTAGCGCCTAAGTCTTAAGAATGATATGCCGCCTCGAGATACGTATTCATTGCATTAAATAAATAAACCAACGTTCTAATTGGATTAATCATGGTTAATACAATTTTCTTATATTTGGCTAGACCGCTCTTCTATCTTTTGTTTGTCTGCTTGCATGTGTTATTGTGTCTTAAATTGATCTAAGTCACCACAACCTGTGCCAGTCCCTCATGCTGAAAACCCCCTTTTTATCCGTTAGAATTAGGATTAACATAGGTTTAGCATAGGTTTAACATATAATAGAATTAACATAGTTTAAATTAACTTAGTTTAGTTAACCAAAATATTGATAAAATAAAAGATTAGTTCTCGCTCTTAGTGATCGACACCCTACTTACCACGAAACTCCATCTAACCGGGTACACTGCCCGTTAACGTGTTGTTTTAGGTAAAGTTGGCAAAATATAAATTTAAAACTTGAACTATCATAAATTACGCCTACACGACGACCCAGTCAAGTTTTTGGCGCCGCTGCCGGGGAGTGAAATTTTAATCTTGACTTTTATTTAATATTTTGGTTTTTAACATTAGATTAACTTAACCTTTAGGATTAGTGTAATTTAGATTAATTAGTGTAATTTAGATTAGTGTAAAATTTTGTAAAATTCTATATATTTGTTGCTTGTATATTTGTTTAATTGTTTGTGTGTTTGTTTTTAATTGTTTTCTATACACTGTTCTGGTCGATAACCTAATACGGCGTATCCACTTCCATTGAATACGGCGTATCTAACTTTCTTTGCCAATACATCATATCCATTCAATAGATCGATACAGCGTATTCAAATTAATTGAATACGCGTATCGATCGTCTGATACAGTAACAAAAGCTAGTTTTTCACATTTGATTTCCGTATTTCTGGGTTTTCTCTCTTCCGATCCTATCCTACTGATTGTTTATCCTCTGTTTCAGGTAGTACATGACAAAGAGTTCAACAAAGAAACTATTAACGCCTTTTAAAAAACCAGAACAAGATATTCGATCATCTAGAAAGCTTTTCAAGACACTAAGTCTTGACGAATCAAGATCGCCTGAATACAATCTATTTTCTGATCTAGAAGAGAATTCTGAGGAAGAAGTTGCGGAAACAATGGCGAAAACCATGGAACAATACATAAGCAAAACCCGAGCTGACTATGGATCGGGCATTGTTAGGCCGAAAATCGATGACAAAGATCACTTTGAACTAAAAGGCCAATTTCTTAAGGAACTATGAGATAACACCTTTAGTGGTTTGGATCATGAAGATGCAAACGAACACATAGAGAAAGTTCTAGAGATTTTTGACTTATTCCATGTTCCTAATATTACTCAAGATCAAATAATTCTTCGAGTCTTCCCTATGTCCCCAACTGGAGCCGCGATTCTTTGGCTAAGAAACAAACCGTCTGGTTCGATTAAAACTCGGGAAGATCTAAAGACAAAGTTTCTAAGCAAGTATTACCCACCTGCTCGAACTACAAAGAAAATGGAGAAGATCAACAACTTTCAGCAAGAACCCGATGAAACCATTTACCAAGCATGGGAGAGATGTAAAGAACTCTTGATGAAGTGCCCTCAACACTACTTGACGGAGATGCAGGAGGTGATCTTGTTTTACAATAGATTGGATGTTCCAACTAGACAAATTCTTGATTCAAAAAGTGCCATACCAACTAAGACAGCTATCGATGCAAAAGTATCCATCCAAGAGATGGCAGAATATTCTCAAAAATGGCACAATGGAACATCTTGGACAAGAAGTACTAAAACTTCTGATGGATTGGCTGCAATTCAAGCACAACTAAACAATTTTGGAAGAGAAATCAAGAAGGTGAATGAAAAGGTTTATGCTGCCCAAGTGGGATGTAAATAATGTAAAGGACCCCACTACACCAAAGACTATCCACTCAAAGAAGAAGGTAAAATCCTTGAAGAAGCCTATTATACTTAGTTTGGTGCACCCTTCAAATAAGGAGGGCAATATAAAGCAGCAGCTCCGGGATTTTACCAAAGAAACAATGCAAATCCTTCATATCAAGAACGAAGACAATCAATGGAAGAATCACTGAGCAAATTTATGAGTGAATCAGTAAAGAGACATGAAGAAAACTCCAACTTGATCAAGGAAATTCGAGCTTCCATTGACGCAGCTATCAGAAACCAAGGATCTTTGATTAAAACTTTAGAAATTCAAATCGGGCAAATGAGCAAGGTACTACAGGAAAGAGGATTTGGAAGTCTACCTAGCTCTACTAAAACAAACCTAGGGGATCATGTCAAGTCGATATCGACTACTGTTGAAGCTGATATGACACCGATACGCCGTATCTGATCATCCTAATACGCCGTATTGGCCTAACATAACAGTAAGCTGATGTTCGAGTCAAGACAAACAACCATTCCGTTTCCAAGTCATTTGAATGATTATTACTGTGATGAGAAGAAGGGATCGTATGGACCACAATTCTTGGAAGCTAACTCATATGGAGCTTCACATATCGATAATTCTATACCCCAAAAGGAGAAAGACCCAGGAAGTTTCATTTTACCTTGCTATATTAATAATATTTTCTTTGATAATTCCCTTGCTGACTTAGGAGCTAGCGTAAGTGTCATGCCTCTCTAGACCTACCTTAACTTAGGTTTAGACAAATTAGCTCACACTAAGTTGACGGTTGAATTAGCAGATAGGACAATGAAATATCCAAAGGGAATAGCTAAGAATGTACTAGTAAGGTTTGGTAAGTTTGTTTTACCCGTAGACTTCATAATACTAGATATACATGAGGATGTCAAAGTGCCCTTGATCCTCGAAAGACCATTTTTGTCTACCGCCCACACCAAGATTGATGTGTTCAAAAGAAAGATTACATTAAGGGTAAGGGATGAGAAAATTATTTTTAAAAGTATGAAACCTGCTAGTAGTTTGATTAAGAGGGTCTACATGTTAGGTTTAAGAGAACGTATGGAACTTGATTTAGAAGCTAGGCTAATGGGAGAGACTTTGATGTTAAATAGATCATTAGACCCTTTATATGGAGATTACATCAAATTAAATGATTTTAATGTACCATTAGAACTTAGGAGAGAGCAAGTTGATGATTTGATGCCCACCATTGAGGAAGGTGAGGTGATTGATGAGCCCATGATTGATATAATCAAGACTAGGAAAAATGAAAGTTTTGACGAGTACCCTAGTTTTTGTGACTTTGACCGGAAGATCCATATTGATTGTGCCTACAACTTAAAATTTTCATGCATGATAGGTTTCGAACATGTAAATGCTAATTTTTTTCCCAATTTTGTCCGTTAATGTGATGTCTAGGGAGTTCTATAATTCTATAATGAAGGACAAAGTTGAATACACAGGAAATAACATAGTTGGAGCTTTTATGGATGTACCTATTTTTGTCGAAAATTTTTCTGTTGTAACTCATTTTGCAGTAGTGAAAAATATGGATGGCTACCGAGATCAAGACATGGGAGATATCATTTTTGGAGAACCATTCTGCAAAGCTTCATGTGTTGAAGCAAGAAGGTTTGATGGGTTTATCACTATCCACAATGGTAATGATAACGTGACTTACCAAATGGCGCGATCACATCCGAGGTTCAAACATCTATCCAATGCCCAATGCAACAAGATCAAGTCATTACTAAAGGTGAGTGTGCATGATAAGCTGAATGGAATCTCGCATCCGTACCAAAAGCTCAAACATTTCTAAAAGGAGGTCTTAAACTTAGGACTCGAATATATCCGAGATGCGAAAATGGAAGAATGGCTCACACGCGGGCACATAAGCATGCATGAGATGAAGTGAAGAAAGTTGAAGAAAAAGTCTAACTTAAAGACTAGCTGAAAGAAAAGTGCTTCCTAAGAGACAACCCGGACAGTTTTATTTATTTTTATTGAGTCTGTCTTCCCAGACATCAATACGGTGTATCCGCTCCATACCATACGTCATATTGAATGTCTGGACGTTATCAGTCTTTTATTTTTTTTGCATTTAAAACTTTATCGTCAGTTCTGTCTATACGGTGTATTTATGCACATGATACGGCGCATCTGGCAGACTGACTCGTACTGATACCTTTTTAAGGACATTTTATATGGCGTATCCAAGTGTTTGGATATGGCGTATTGATTGCCTGTATAGTTTATTGTTTTATTATTTATTAACCGCAAGATACCCGAGATAGGATTTTGCATGTTTTTCCTATAATTTGCACCAGACCTCGCTGGAAAAGAAATCGACAAAGTTGGCGAAGTATCAATCATCTGGAATCCTATGTGTGTTGTAGTCATGCTGGTATTCAGACGCATTTACAACACACATTCTTGCTCATAAACTCAACTTGGAGAATCTATCGAGCAAAACATCAGGGGAGTTTCTCGTTCTAATTCTTTTAATTTCTCGTTTTTAATGTTTTATCTATATAACAAGGACGTTGTATAAATTTAGTGGGGGATGGGAATTAGAACGTTACTTGTCCTATTTTTCACATTAAAATGCATAAATTATGCTCAAATTTAAAAAAAATTCAAGCATACTTTTGTGAAATTACTAGTTACATAACCTGCACACAATAACCCTTATTAGATATTGTGAGGATTCAGCCTTATCCGTTTCCAAATGTTTACCCAAATCCCACAAAAATATGAGTGTGCCGGTGATGTTGTAGACTTTAGAACTTGGCTTGGTATATCTATTCGAGACCACAATAATGAGTACTATGGATTTAGATGGAGTAACTTGTTTAAATTGGTAAATTTCTAGGATTACACCCAAAAAGCCTTTATATGTTGTTTTATTAACTAACTACACTGGTTAGTTAACCCCCGTATAAACCCTTTGTTTACTCTCATTTTAAGAGTAAGATACCCCTAGAAAAACCAAAAACCTGTAGTGCCAATCCTTTAGGATAACACCAACTATTGTTTCTAAACACCTCTACACCTAGCCTACCCTTTAGACTTAAGTCCATTTATCAGTTGCTAGTTGCTTAAAGTGTAAAGTATGTATTTCTTATGTCTTGTGTCATTTTCTATCTTCGATATGGTTGGGAAATTTACACATTGCAATGGGAATGTAAAAAGTAGTCAAACTCATATATTTTTACTATCATCACAATTATTGGTACGTCCGGAGAATGAAGAGTCATGGAAGAAATTATCCGGGGTTATTATGACCGTGAAGACGGTGAAATTACATCGAGATTCGTAGTTTATGTATTGTTTAAAAAAATAAAAAAATTGCAACAAAAAAGAGGAGGAAAGTTTGAAGATAGTCGGTTCGTTAAAGCTTAAACCGATAGAATTATTTGAAGGATCGATTATTCGTTGATACGTGTTTATAAATCGACGATGTAAAGTTTTGTATAAAGTGGTAGATATCGCCACTTATCTTGTAAAAGTATGGGATGATTGGGAGTTAACCCAGCATGACTACAACACACATAGGATTCCAGATGATCTATGATCAAGACGTTTGTGTATATAGTTGTGTCTTTATCATGGTAACGGTCGGAAAAAAGTATCTAGCAACTTGTACCTTATCTGTTTGGAATTAGTCTATTTGTTTCGTGAATTTTGTTTAATAACAATTTATTTCCCTTTCATAATCATTAACCTTGGGTTTTACTCGAATGAGGATGTGATCGAGTCATGGATGTCTATTCTGTCGTTACGGCCATGTATACGTGATTCAGCTGCCTTGTTGGTCTATTACTTTTGGTGAAAGTTAGAAGATCCATACCCTATATCATTCTTCATCCTAACCCTTGGTTAAACTCGAATGAGAATGTGATCGAACACACATGCCTACTACGTCGTTACAGCCATGTATGTGTGATTCAGTTGCCTTGTTGGTGTGGTACTTTTAGTGAAAGATTGTTAGAATGATCAACCCTAAGCCTTATTATAAAAAACTAATTTTCCTTTATAAACTTGTTACTCCTTAGCTCTAGTGGTGGAGATGTGTATCCTTGCCAAGCGTATGATAGAATACTCATCACGATCGAGCAATTAAGCGAATTAGTTACATGTTACCACATAGATTAGTTGAGTGATTTAAGTTTTTTCATCTTCCTATTTCGTGAGGTGTTTGGTTGTGTACTTGTAATTGATCAAATAAATGCTTAACGTAAAAAATCCTTAGGGATACATTTTCATAAACTTATAAAGACTACTTGAGGACAAGTAGGATTCAAGTGGGGGGATATTTGATGACATCAAATAACGTCACTTTTATAGCATCATTTATCCCAGGTAAATAACCCATTTTGTATTATTATTGCAAGAATTGTTATTTAATCATTTGTATTTGAGAATTGCAATAATTATGGAGTACTTGAAAAAGATTAACAATAAGGCACGCATTCTGGAAATTAAACGAATACATTTGAAGATTACTGTTCTGACATCCTATATGCTGTATCCATCAAGGAAGATACAACGTATCTGTGCCTGTACTTCACAAGAAAACACGAAGATTCAAAGACCAATACGCCGTATCTAGGAGACTCTATACGCCATATTCGATTTAAAGTATTAAAATATTCTAGAAGATATCAAACGTGGTCCCTACTCCAAGAAATCCATCTCACTCGATATGCCGTATCGACCAAATTCCAGACCTATAAATAGAAAACTTAAAAACGGGTTTTCAGTTTTCTTGATCATATTTTTGATACCTTAACCATACAAGTAGATTTTCAGAAGACAAGAAGAGCAGAAGAGGTCAAGCAAAGCTATCAATACCATAGAAAACACTTTGTAATATCCTATACTCTAGTAATCGTTCGAGTTTTGGTATCATTCGTTTAACTCGGTTAGTTTACCTTGGTTGGATTATTACTCTTGTATTGATTATGATGTTTGAGTGCTAATACCCTTGGGTATTAGCCATTATTATGAAGATTTGAATGTTTGGTTTGTTTATCTCAAATTCTTAATTTATCGTTGATTGCTTGTTTATGTTTATCAATTTATACTTGTTTACGTGCTTTTGTATGCACCCTATCATTCAACTAGATCTAGTGATACCGACCACGTTAGCTAGATGCCAAGATGACTCTCTATATAGTGATTTATATATCTAGACCAATAGGATCATAAATAATGACCTATCTTCGCCTTTAGATTAGTGAGCTTTGTTGGACAGGCATGTGACCCTTGGTATCAACGAGTACGTTCTTAATCAATTGGTAAAGACTTGGCCAGTAGACGACTAGTATATAAATTACCATTAAGCAGTAAGTGGGTAAAGTCTATATGAGCTAGGGTTTAACAAGATAACCAACGCTTTAACCCCTAAGATAGATTATAATCAGTAAATAAGATGCTTTATGCGGATTCGTTTGATTGTGATAGAATTCTACGTGTCTAGGTCTTAGGAAGAAGTAACACCTAAGTCTTAAGAATGATATGCCGCCTCGAGATAAGTATTCATTGCACTAAATAGACAAACCAACGTTCTAATTAGATTAATCATGGTTAATACAGTTTTTTTATATTTGGCTAGACCGCTCTTTTATCTTTTGTTTATCTGCTTGCGTGTGTTATCGTGTCTTATCGTGTCTTAAATTGATCTAAGTCACCACCACCACAAACCTTTGCTAGTCTCTTAGTCTAAAAACCCCCTTTATCCGTTAAAATTAGGATTAGCATAGGTTTAACATAAAATAGAATAAACATAGTTTAAATTAACTTAGTTTAGTTAACCACAATAATGATAAAATAAAAGATTAGTTTTTGCTCTTAGTTATCGACACTCTACTTACCACGAAACTCCATCTGACCGGGTACACAGCCCGTTAACGTGTTGTTTTAGGTAAAGTCGGCAAAAGATAAATTTAAAACTTAAACTATCATAAATTACACCTACACGATGACACAATCACCCCACTCAGGTCTTCAGTGTTCTTAACTGGGCATTGAAGCCAAACCAACCTGAAGGACCTCTCTTCACAGCCCACATGTTGGATATCTGTAATACATATGTGCCTGTGGCTCCTAAAGCTCCCAAAACCTCCTCACATTCTGAGAAGAAGGTTCCTCAAGGCAAAAAGCCTGGAGCTAAAAGTGGACTCAGAAGAAAATCATCTTCCAAACATATATCTGAGTCCCAAACTGAGGCATCCAAATCCAAAGCTGACCACTTAGAAAATAAAAATCTGTCTAGTTCGGTCAAAGATAAAAGCCCAAGCCATCCTTCAGCTCGCACACATGTGGTTGTTGAAATGCATAAAGAGTCACAACAAGCAGCTGGTGGTCCAACATCTTTAGAGGCCACCAGTTAAGGAGTCCACCCTCAGCTCAGTAGTGGTATGTCTCCATTTATAAATATTAAACCTGTTCATTCAGCTTCTTTTACTTTTCACTCTGAGTTTACATTAGGAAATGATGTTTTAGCAAATTCTACAGTTGAAGCTGATCCTAGAATATCTGCTCCTAATGACTCTATACCTCACCCATAAGGTATGGATGAAGGAACCAAAAACTATGCACATGGTCATATATTTGCAAGGACTAATCCAAGTGTTCTTGTAGATCAAACTAAATCTGCTGGAGATGGATTAAAAACTGCCCACACTAACTTAGGTACAAATGAGGAGTCCAAAACTGATGAAATTTGAAAGAAAATTAAGCTGGAGAATTTATCAGATCTTATGAAAAACATACGATCCACCTTCTTCACTCCTGACTCCCTACAAGATGAGCCTATCATTGTTTCAGATGAGAGTGAAGAGGTAGAAACTGAAAAAGATAAAGACACTTATGCTATCTCTCATGATGTACCTGAAGACACTTTAGTCCTACATCCTCCATCTCCTAAATCATCTCAAATTCAAGATTTAATGGCTCAGGTTCACTTACTTCAGTCTCAGAAAGAGAAGCTGGAGCTGCAAAAGGCTCACGCTGAAGCAGAAGTCGCCTCTCTTAAAGCTAGGCCCTCATATCCAGATATCAATCAGCTTACTGAACTTCTTGTAACTTCTCTAAAACATGAACTGTCCAAACTCTTATCCTCACATGACTTTGCCAGCTCCATACCAACCGAACTCAAAGAGCTTCCCTCAAAGATCACCACATTAACTAGAGAAATTCAGGAGTTGAAGAGGCATGTTCAGGAAATGGAAATTGAGCTACATGGGGACTTAAAAGACATACCAACAAAAGAAGAAACCTTTACTTCCACTGTCTCCAGTCTTATGTCCCATGTCGCTAAACTAAAAACGCTTAAATGGGAACTTCCAACAGAGTTTGTTGTTTTACCAAGCCATATTTCGTCGGTTCAAGCGAAGCTCCAGACTTTGGACACACTCCCAAGTCTTCTAAACAAGGTTGTTGACACCTTGACCAGATTTGCAAGCATTATGGAGAATGCATCCCACACAGCCAAAAGCAAGGGTGTTCCTTTAGCAGGCCCAACAACTGCTTCACCTGCTGAGGGAGAGAAGAACACCAATCTAGCTAAAATAGATGCTGAAACAACAAACTTGCATAATGAATTAGTTGATATCTTGGGCATGGATATAGTGACACAGTACTACAACAAGAAGTTACTTTATGAAAAATATTGTGACAAGATACTGAAAAGAAGAAAAAGCTCCAAGATCATAAACTGTGATGTTCTCACACAAAAGGGCCCTATCACACTGCAAATATATAGGGAATATAGGACAATTAAAGTCATTCCAAATGTCAAAGTCAATGACCTACATCTGGATGAATAGAGAGAGGTAGTACAAGCTTGTCTTGATAGAAAAGAAAAAGGATGGAAGACCATCTATGGATTGATAAAGACAAGAATAGAATACCTTAATCAAACTAAAAAAGAACTAAAGATTGACTTCAACAAACCCCTCAAAGACCAAGATCCTCTGAATGAGCTAAATGATTTAGCTGACAAGAAAAGGAAAAGAACTGGTGACTTAAAAGACCATTCTAGGTCAACCAAGAAACACAAGTCATCAGTTCAGCATGAAGAAAAGGGTCATTGAGCAGCTAAGGCAGTAGAATGTAAACCATTTGTAATAACTTTATCTCTTGTAAATGTAATGTAATGAAAGTTAGAATGAATGGTTATCAGTTTATGCTGTTTAATTTATATCAGTTGTGTAAGAAGAAGTTGTTTTGCTCATTTACTACTGATTTTAACTTAGGCTATTTGTATATTCAAATAGGGGGAGATTGTTGGGGTCAGTTCCCGAACCCTTCAGTCTCTCAGTAGATTTAAACATAAAAATCCTCTAAGTGTTACTCAAGCTGAAGCCTTTCAGTTTGAGTCACTGAAGTTTCTTCAACTCCAGCTCTTCAGGTCCTTAGAAGATTGGAAAGTATCTTCACTTCAGTTTATGCAGTGGATCAGAAACTGAAGAAGGCCTATGTAAAGAGCTTCAGTTCAGCTTGGTTGACAATTCCAAGCTGAACGTTGTCTATCTCCTTAACAGAAGTTTGAAACGTTTTGTTTCACTTCTAGAATGTTTACAAGGCGAGAAAAAGATTGCTTTATGTCAAAAGTAATAATGCAATCTCCTTGGTAATGACTACTTCTAAAGTTGGTATAAAAGTACAACAACTTTTCCTTAAAGTATTATACCTATTACTTTAGAGCACGTCTGCATTAAATGGTATCTCAACCACCCATTGGATGCATGACACGCCTATTAGGTTAACTTGTAAACCCTAATCCCTTTGCCTATAAAAGGAAAGGGATTCCTATAGTAAATGTTATCTCTTCCAATTAGTGTCATACACATTGAAGACTTTATTTATCTATCAAACAAACTGAATGAAACTACTGAAAGCTGAAGCTTCAGCTTAGTCATAAGTAGTTTGTTTTCTTAATCTCTTAACTTTGGTTAGAGTTTAAGTTTGAAGGAGATAATACCCTAATTGTCATTCAACCACCTTGCTATTCCGCAAGCAAGGTGTGTCATAGACTCTTTATTTGATTTTAATAAGAACCTATACATTGAAAAGTTACTTCTGTGTGTTTTAAACTTGTTCTTTATATTCTTCACGTATATTTGTTTAAAACTCACTTTGTTGCCATAGAATGTGATTAGTTTTAATGGATAAACCTTATATCACATTCAAAGGGACCAACAACATTCCTTTAATCCTTCCTGTGAAATTGTTTACTCCCTATTTATATCTTCCCTAGGGTCAAGCTTTCTTCTTATGATCCAATTATACAGCATTCGGGTCATGATATTCAGGGGTGAGTTAAGATCTATGTAGGCCTTTTCAATGTGTACATTTCTAATGTTGCATGGTATTTTAAGGTTTGACGGATATCCTTATGTGATGATGGGGTTTCTTAGAAATATTGAAGGGATTGGACCACACATTAGATACTTATGATATGCTAGCTCACTCCTAGTTGGGAATATGTCAAAATAGTCCACCTCTAATCCTCCAGCTCCTGTGTCTTCACCTACTTCAGGTTCCTCCTTGCAGGAATCATCATTCTTCTTGATTATTTCAATAAACATCACATCACCGTCATCCCCTTTCGTGCAAACAAATTCTGTGTCAAGTGACTAGGGGACCAAGCCGGGTGATTCGAAGAATGAATAAAGTTTACAGACTTTTTCGGTGATGAATGAAACTGATGGATCAGGTGGTGAGTAAGGGTTGGTGTTGATGTTTTCCGGGTTGTCCTTCTCTTCTTGCTCTTCTTCCGGCTTGCCATTTTGAAATTCACCCGGTTGCTTGGGACATATCGTGATAGCGTTGATCGAACTATGGATTCAGGTTGAGCATTGCGGGTCTTCTGTTGGGTAAGAACGAGCAGACAAAACTGGAGAGGTAGAGTTAACACTTAGTTTTGGGTTCTTAACCGTGTCGTTGGGAATTGCTCCCGTTACTCGATCGGTGATGACCTTCAAGACTGTGTTAATTTTGTTGGTCATCTCACTTTGTTGTTGTTTGAAATCGGCTTCAAACTTGGACAATCTAGCGTCTTGAGATGCCATAAAGTTGGACACCAATCCTTCGATATTTGATTGATTGTTAAAACTTTGAGGATTGTTGTTGAATGAGCGGTTCGAGAAAGAACCGTTTGACTGGAACCGATTAGATGGGTTTGAAAAATTATTTTGAGAATTTTGGGGTTGTCTCCACCTAAGGTTTGGGTAACTTTTCCATGACGGATTATAGGTGTCACCAAGATTTTTTTGCTCGGGTTTGAAAGTGTACCACTTGCCTCCCGCTTTGTCGGTACGCGAGGATGCATAATCAACAAAAGCTTGCTCGAGATTTTCCATGCAATACTAAGTGTCGTGGAGACCACTGCAGATATCACATGAAGAAGTGATTTTGTTCACTTGAATAGGTTGCTTAGGAGCAAGGTGAGCTTCCATCAAGCGTTGGACTTGATTTTTGAGATCGATGAGACGACGGTCGGATGTACTCAGGACATCTTGAGGCAAAGAGATTGCCTTGACCGGCTTAGCGAAGTCTCTTGGGCCATTCTAACTTTCATTGTCATAGAAGGCGATATCTTCTAATAGTGCCCAATATTCTTTGGCATTTCTGTTACGAAGCTTGCCACCGGTCGATTGGTCAATGGTTCGTCTTGTAGCGGGATTGACATGGTCATAAAAGATTTGGACTTGGAGCTAAAGATCGATGCCATGATGAGGGACTTTTAGGAGTAAGTCCTTGAAACGAGTCCATGCTTCAGAAAGAGACTCTCCTTGATGTTGTTGGAGCATAAGGATGTCGTTACGGAGTTTTGCAGTCCTTCCTGGTGGAAAGAATTAAGCAAGGAAATGAGTAGTAAGATCCTCCCATGTTGTAACAATCCATTATTTCAGGTCATTTTGCGACTCAATACTTTTCATTATTTATTTTTAGGCTTTTGCGCGATTACTTTTAATTTTCATCTTTAAGTTAAATCGCGTAAATTAAAAATCAACATTCAACGTTAATCTTAGAGTTAAATTGCGTAAACTAAAAATCGGGTGTACACGCCATATCTGGATAAATTTGTCATTATCTTTATTGAATATATTCTAATCTACTCAAAGAGCAAGCAAGAACATGAAGAGTATCTTAAGTTAATCTTTGAGTTGCTTAAGAAGGAGGAGTTGTACGCCAAATTTTTTAAGTGTGAATTTAAGATTCCCAAAGTGCAGTTCCTTGGTCACGTGATTAACAGTAAGGGTATTCACATGGACCCCTCCAAGATTAAGTCTATTAAAGATTGGGCATCTCCTAAGACTGCAACGGAGATTCGTCAATTTTTAGATCTTGTCGGTTACTATCGAAGATTCATTGAAGGATTTTCCAAGATCGCCAAATTATTGACCAAGCTAACCTAGAAGAAGGTCAAGTTTGATTGGGGTAACAAACAAGAAGAAGCTTTCCAGCTATTGAAAGAGAAGTTGTGCAGTGCACCTATCTTGGCTTTACCTAAAGGAGCTGAGAACTTTATTGTTTATTGCGATGCCTCGCATAAAGGATTAGGTGTTGTCTTAATGCAAAATGAGAAGGTGATTACCTATGCATCACGACAACTGAAAATTCATGAGAAGAATTACACGACTCATGACTTGGAGATAGGAGCAGTAGTGTTCGCTCTAAAGATTTGGAGGCACTATCTATACGGAACAAAGTGTACCGTGTTCACCGATCATAAAAGTTTACAACATATCCTTGATCAGAAGGAGTTGAACATGAGGCAACGTCGTTGGTTAGTGTTGCTTAGTGATTACGATTGTGAAATTCGTTATCACCTGGGAAAGGTAAATGTAGTGGCTGATGCTTTAAGCAGAAAAGAACGAATTAAGCCTTTATGGGTTCGAGCCGTAGTTATGACTATTGGTTTGGATCTTCCCAAGCAAATTTTAGAAGCACAGACTGAGGCAAGAAAACTAGAAAACCTCGAGGCTGAAGATGTGGGAGGTATTTTGGTTGAAACTTCAAGGGAATCAAAAAACCCTAAAAAAGAAAAGTTGGAACCGCGTGCTGACGGAACACTGTGTTTGAATAACAGAAGTTGGTTGCCATGCTTTGGTGATCTAAGGAATCTGATTATGCATGAGTCCCACAAGTCAAAATATTATGTTCATCCGGGTTTCGACAAGATGTACCAAGATATGAAGAAATTATACTGGTGGCCCAACATGAAAGCCGATATTGCCACTTATGTTAGCAAGTGTTTGACATGCTTAAAGGTCAAAGCTGAACACCAAAAACCATCTGGTTTGTTGGTACAACCTGAGATTCCTGTGGAAGTGAGACAATTTCATTATGGATTTCATCACCAAACTTCCAAGGACGTCAAGTGGTTATGATACTATTTGGGTGATTGTAAACCGTCTTACTAAGTCCGCACACTTTTTACCGATAAGGGAAAATGACTTTATAGACAAGTTGACAAGACTGTACTTGAAAGAAGTGGTCACGAGACATGGAATACCAGTCTCGATCATTTGCGACCGTAACGGTAGATTTACGTCAAATTTTTGGAGGACATTTCAGAAGGATTTGGGTACTCGTTTGGATATGAGTACTGCTTACCATCCACAGACCGATGGACAAAGCGAAAGGACCATTTAGACACTAGAAGATATGTTACGCGCTTGCGTGATAGTCTTTGGGAAGGGTTGGGATAGACACTTACCGTTAATTGAGTTCTTGTACAACAATAGTTATCATACGAGCATTAAAGTTGCACCATTTGAGGCGCTTTATGGTCATAAGTGTCGATCACCAGTTTGTTGGGCCGAGGTCGGAGATGTTTAGCTCACCGGTCCAGAAATTATTCACGAGACAACCGAAAAGATCATTCAAATCAAAAGCAGAATTCAAGCCGCTCGTGATCGTTAGAAGAGTTGCGCCGATGTGAGGTGTAAGCCTTTAGAATTTCAAGAGGGCAACAAAGTCATGTTGAAGGTATCACCTTGGAAAGGGGTTATCCGTTTTAGTATACGGGGGAAGTTGAACCCGAGGTATATTGGACCTTTCAAGGTATTAGCAAAAGTAGGAACCGTTGCTTATAAACTAGAACTTCCTAAACAACTAAGCAGGGTTCATAGCATGTCTCACGTATCTAATTTGAAGAAATGTTTATCTAACGAGCCATTGGCAATTCCGTTGGATGAAATACATATTGATGATAAGCTTTACTTCATTGAAGAACCAGTGGAGATCATGGATCGTGAAGTCAAGCGGTTAAAGCAAAGCCGTATTCCCATTATCAAGGTTTGATGGAACTCCAGGAGAGGTCCTAAGTTCACATGGGAACGTGAAGATCAATTCCGAAAGAAGTATTCGCTTCTCTTCACAAAAACCGCACCCTCGACAAGTGTCGCGTCTTAAGCCTTGAGGACAAGGCCGCTTTAATGGGTCAAGACTGTAACAATCCACTATTTTAGGTCATTTTGCGATTCAATATTTTCCATAATTTATTTTTAGGCTTTTGCGCGTTCACTTTTAATTTTCATCTTTAAGTTAAATCGCGTAAACTAAAAATCAACATTCAACGTAAACGGGCATCAAACAATAAAAGTTTACATCAAACAAGTGTTATATAATTATTACGAGGATAATTTATAGCTTTTCATATTTTATTTTTATTGGTCACGTAAAACGTTTACGTTTCATAATAAAATACATTTAAGCATACACGGAAGCACCAATACCCATCTATACTCAAATAAATACCCACTTTTATATCCAATACCCAAAAACTAAAACATTTCTACACCTCTAAACCCTATGGCCGGTTCACAAGAGTATAACACACAAATAAAATCCTAAACTCTCTACTAGTATCACATCATATTAGTTCTTAACCAACACGTACAACCTTAAATCCCATTTCTCTATAAATTGGCAAATCACTTATCTTCCCCCCTTGTTAGTCGTTCCCTCCGCCTAGGGAGGAGGAGAGCACCTTACACTATGTACTTAAAACTACTCCTAGTTCATGGTATTGTTAAGGTTGTTTGCATAATACTCTTGACTATAAATAGAAGGTCCTAGGTAAGTGTTAACACCCTCATTTCTTGCAAGCAAACTTTCAATTTTCTCTCTTGTTTCTCCTTTACAACCCACGACTCAAAATTAGAAACTAGGTTTTCCATAGTTTGATTTTAGCAAAGATTATAAGTATACTAGTGTTATCAAGGGTAATATCTCAGGTATATCAAGGTGATTTGGAAGCTTGAGTATTGATTTAGCAAGGGTTTATTCAAAGAAGAAATTAGGGTTTTCATCATTAGGGTTTCGGATTAGGGTTCGCATTTTAGGGTTTGATTGTGTGTTCATCATCTTCATACACTCTCCTAAGGTCTAACATAAACCTTAACCTTTTATAATTATTCATTTTCAT
>BQNB010109564.1:0-22727 GCA_026074375.1 Tanacetum coccineum
TGACTTAAAAGGCTTATACAAAGGCTTATAAAACAGTATTTAAAGACAATAAGTAAATGACAATAATTTAAAGGAAAACACTTAAATTTGCATTAACTTGAAAAAAAAGATTACAATGCTGAAATTTAAATGACAATTAAATTAAATGACAACGTATTAAAAAGACAGTATTAAAAATGGTACAAATTGTTAATACAAGATTAGACTTAACAAATTCGACCAAAAGCTAATGAATTACAAAAGCCTATATTTATACTAATTCTAAGGTCTTGAGTCTTGTGCTTCTTTAGTGAGAGAGAGAGTCCAAGGAGTGTGTTTGTTGTGTTTTCCGTGTGAGGAGAAGCCATAAATCATCCCAGCCATTGGTTTTTGTGCCCAAGTTCCTCAATCTTGTCCCTTGATCTGTTTGTCATCTTTCCTTGTCCAATAGGGTTTTCTTGGATTGCTAGCATGTACATGAGCCATGTGGGGTGGGGTTGAGAGGGATGGTGAAGTTTTTAGACTGGGGTGAACAGTAAACGAGGTGAAAGAGACACTTGAACAGTGTCTATGGAGTTTGGCGGGAAAAGGGGTTTGATACTCTGTTTAAATTTGGCAGGGTATAAGTTTGGGAAGATGTCAAAAAGGGTCCCCCATTTTGTATGAAAGTATTGCACCCATCGTCCCTTGTGATGTAATAGTTTTTTGGGACTTGGCAATTATGGCCCTCCATTGTATATGTTATGATTACATGGTTAGTCCTTATGGTGGCTAACAACGTTTGGGGTAAAAGGGCTTTTGGGTTAATGGGGGTAAGGAGTCTTAGGCTTAGGTTATGATATGGGCCGTGTATAATTAAAAATGGGATTTGGGCCTTTTGGTTTTGGTAAAGTCTTGATATAAATGCACTAATGGGCTGACCCGACCCATTAGATGGGTACGGGTGGGAACATTAAGTGTTTCTTCGGTTTCGGATTTGATTTTGACTATTGACTTTGTCGGGGTTGACTTTGACTTTGACTTAGTCGCTTTTCCATTCCGTGCTCGTTTTTGGCTTCGTTTTTCGTCCTTTTCTCGGATATCCGTTTCCTGCACAATATAAAAGAAAACATACAAATGCAATGTATTTTTGGTACGTTTTTAGTCATTTAAGTCCGGTTTTAATGGAAAATGGTATGTGTAATTATGCACATACTAAAATCCCTCATACTAAACTATTGCCGTGTCCTCACGCAATGCTATAAGTAAACACTTAGAAAACTAAGACTCTTAATCCCCCTCGACTAATAACCTCGAAAAGTAGCTAAGTGTTCATCGAGGGGAATTAAAGAAATCAAAAGCTTTGAAAAGCCCCGTTTTTACCATTTTTTACATATTTACATTAACTACCACTAATATTTTTGTATTTTTTCTTTTTCTCATTTTTTTTGTACTGTTCTTTTAAGCAACTAACTAACTTATTTGGCTTTTGTTATTTTTATAACTTTAGGGATCATAGAACAAGAAACATTTTAATCCTAAAAATGCCCCAAAAAGGATAAATTCATCGTCCCCGACTTTTCACTTATCCCAAACCAAGCTTAAAACGAAATCACCGTTAAATATAAGTTAAGATGCTAACACTACTCATATTTGCAACTTGTGAACTTTTCACTCCCGAAAATTATTATATATTAGGTGAATGTGCTATTTCGAATTTCAACCATGGATCAACGTTTTGCAAAATTCTATGCTTCACTTTCCACCCGAGAATAATGAGTTTGAAGGCGAGATCATCTCATGTAGCGACTTTCGTCTCAGCACATCCCAACCTTGCGGCTAAGTGACCAGGCTTTTGACACCCCACAGAGACTAGTATCGGGACTCACGGACCTTCGGTTTTAAAGGCTCTTAGGTTTCCCGTATACACATAGCTTATTAGAAAAACCACAATGAAATAGTCTTAGTTCAAAAGCATATTTAAATTTAAGAAAAAGAGATTTTCCCTATATTTATTAACTCACATTACTACACTTAATACAATTATTCATTCTTAAGGAAATCCTCGACCTTTTAGAAGGCTGCAACATCGGTTGTGAGCCGGCAAGATGCAACAAACTTTAATCGATCTCGGATTATTATTCATACTATGGGCTTTCTTTAGAAGGCTGCAACATCGGCTGTGAGCCGGCAAGATGCAACAAACTTTTATCAGCCCACAGTTTATAATTATTACCACATTTTTTTTACTTTTTTTAACATATAATACCACGATATAGAGAAAATTTCGTTTTAGAAAATTTAAGTATAAATTTGAACTAAGATTATTGATAATTGTTGAATTACAGCTTTAATTTTCGAAAAGTCAGTATAATTAGTTCGGTTAAAAGCTTATGGGAGAAAAAGCCACAAATTACACACATGAGCTTGTAAGATTTCTAAATAATCATTGTTTAGCATCTTAACTCTATCATTTCTTGTTCTTCGCAAATTTAAAATCTTTAATAAAAAGATCCGCGAATGCTTAGTCTAAAAGTTAAGGGACAAGCTAGAGCTCAACACGCTCGATCGAGTCAAAATTTATTCTTATTCTACCCAGCAGGAAAGTCAACATTGTGATAAAACACTTATTTTATTTTTGAAAATTTTTTAATTTTTTCATTTTTTGGTATTTTGGTGGTAAAAACGGGATTACGTGAAAACAACGACTGCGGGCACAATCAAATCAATAGATCCCCCCATACTATAATTGAAAATTGTCCTCAATGTTTTAAGAAGGGTCTCTATGTAAATCTAAAGCCGTTTATTAAGTATACATAAAGATAAACGTTAGTTGATAAGATTGGATATTGGATTCCCATAATCATGCTAAGGATTGAAGCTCGAGTGAACGAAGGACAAAACCACGAGCACGAGAGGCTTCCTAACACGGGGCAATCCTGGACATACAACAAAAACCACAAAACACGAGAAAGGTAGAGGCGAGCCTCCTCACAACACACTTATTTATTAATAAAATGATAAGGATAAGCATGGGTTTCCACCTACGAAGCGCTTATTTTTGTTAACCGAGTCTTGAGCCTGACTCGATCCCCCATACTTAAGCAGGTCAAGGAGGATAGAAATGGAGAAACATGACATCCAAGATAGGAATGTCCTCTCCATAGATCAACATCGGGCTTTTATGATGAAAAAGCTTGGAAGCTTTAAAGCCCCGATGTGATGAAGAAGGAGGAGATTTCTCCTTTGAAGCAAGAACACCGTGATTGAAAACTTTGTCTTCATTTTCGGATGAAAATGGAAGTAAAGTATCAATCACGGGGGAAAGAGTAGCAAGAAATCTCGTGGATTCGACTTCAATGCATATCCCCGGATCGTAAATCTTGTTTCTATCTCCGGAAGGAGAAGAAACATCAAGATCGGATCCGAGATCATTATGAGAAGGAATGAAGTCGAAATCCATATGAAGGGTGGGATGGGTGGTATTAGCACATCCACGGGGATGTTTCTCCACATCAATGGTTGAATCTCCCGAATCGGGATAATCAACATGGAATGATTCGAACTCGGGAAAGGAAGCAGAATTATCGTCATCTTCCGAGTCGAAATCATCACTCTCAATACCCGGTGGTATTGAATCATCCAGACCGTCTAATTATCGATTCTCATTCCCTTTGAGGAATGTGTAGTATCTCTCAACAGGGATAGGAATGTCCTTGGGAGAAGAGATCGATGATCGTATTTGGAATACATGAAAATTTTTCGAGTGGTCGGAGAGTCAAAATTTTCGTTTTAGCAACCTCTCCGTCATGCAAATATACCCCTCGTGATTAGTATTAACAATTCCTGGTGGAATTGTTATGAGTTCACCGACGAACTCATCGAGGAGAGAAGCAATCTTGGGAGAGGAAACCATCAAAGCATCATGATTAAGTAATGATTCAAGAAGATAAGACTGGTATGAAAACGATCCTTTTCGTAGTAAAAATCGAGTCTTCATTTATGAATCGGATTAAACCACTAGAGAAATGGATTCCTAGTCAAGATCAAAAAAAAAGCGGGTTGAAAAAGTTTTAAAATCATTTCGTGAATTAACCTCACTCATGACTTGACTCGTCATAACTAGAGGAAGAATGTACGAAGAAATGAGAGGATTGGAAAAATGTCTGAAAAAATTTTATCGTTTGAGAATCATCAAAATCGGGCACATCACACTCACGTTCATCCTCGGACTCACTTGGGTTTTGGACAAGGTCCTCAACACAATACTTTATGAATTCGTCCGATTCTGTCTCTGGAATAGTGTCAAGATGCTTATCCTCCATTATGAGGGAGTCCGTTTTTGGTGAACCGGGTGTGATTGCGGTAGAACATGTCATGAGATATTCTTATGTTGCAAAAGAATACTTATCATCGTCATCATCATAAGATGAGGTAAGCAAATTCCAACTTAGAGTATTAATAAATTCTGCCAACTCCTCGTTTATGCTTTGCAAATCAATAACCGAGAGATTGTGTGTGTGTGTAGCAATTCTTGTACCTCCTCGGATTGATGTTGCTTTTCTTTACAAGCATGTTTATTTTCAAGAAATTTATCCCAAGCTTGCATTAAAACCTTCGATGTTTCCCTAAAAGAAATACGATTAAATTTCTTTAGAAAGTTTTCTATCGATTTCATTAGGTCTTCTCGGGCTTGCAAAGCTTCCATGCTTATTTTTTTAGGAGGTATTTGTTGATGAATGACGGGGGAACAAAAACTGCGGGGAGTTTAATTTTGTTCAAAAAACAAGGAATAATTAGAATCATAACACGGATTAGGTTCGTAATAATTCATCGGTTGACATTGAAAAGTCATATGAGGACCCCCGCAATTTGCACAATAAGGCTCATCGAAGATCAATTGATCACATTGATAAGTCTCATGCGAGTCCCCACAACGGGTTACATAACAAATATTGGGTTGAAAAACTCGGTGAAGTTTGTGGGAACTCATCATAGTTTTGATCGTAACACGGTTCCGGATTAGAGATAATCGGAACTTGCGGTGTACAATAGTGACCATAATGAGCATCGATCCCGCAAAATTCACACAAGATGGGTTGAGCGTGTGTGGGGTTGTATGTTGGATATGGTGGTAAGAGAAATGTAGAGATTCGTTTAAATGAGTACGAAGTTGAAAAAATGATTGGATATTCACCTCCAAAAGTACATAATTTTTACAAATTCCATTGATTAAAATGACAACCACATTTCCTTGGCACGTACCACGTTAT
Source organism: Tanacetum coccineum (assembly GCA_026074375.1). Taxonomy (NCBI): domain Eukaryota; kingdom Viridiplantae; phylum Streptophyta; class Magnoliopsida; order Asterales; family Asteraceae; genus Tanacetum; species Tanacetum coccineum. Next base: position 5,232 of record BQNB010109564.1, read on the forward strand.
AAACAATAATAAAGTCAATCCAATGGTTGTTCACATTCCGCACAATTAGCGAACGGAGTAACCGTCCTTGATTTGCTTCTTCTTGTTCTCATTGAGGAATTTAAAACCAAAAGCATTAGCTCTCCGGCAGCTGCGCCAAAAACTTGATGCGTATTAATTTTTAAATATAATTTAACTTAAGTTTTAAATTTATAAAACTCGATCTACCTCACAACGCACTAACCGGCAGAGAACCCGATCGTGGGTAGTACATAATGGTAAATCTGAGGTCGTCCCAAGAGCTAAGTTGCAATTAGTTTTAATTTGAAATGTCACGTTCAAAAATGGTTTTTTGATTTGATTTGAAATGAATTAAAATAACAATAAAATTAAATACTAAAAATTAAAAGAGTTGGAGATATCAGGAGAGAAAACGTGTTAACCTAGTTACTTCATTACTTCTATTATGAATACGTTTTCCTGTGCAATGTTAAACTATGGTTTCATTAGTGGTTTCTAAGATCAATAAACTTGAATAGGTATATTTAGTCTATCCTATACTCCTTGCGATTCCGAATCAGTCCAAATCGTATAGGAGGTAGGTTATCCAGGTTGTAATGATTAATCCCAACTATTCCTAAAACTTATCTAATAACCTATACAGATTATTAACCCCCTCTGAAAGAGTTCTTGTGCTTTTTAAGTATATTAAGTTATGAGGGCGGAGACCGGTTAGTTCCTACACTAGGGACAAAGTGTCAAATCCTCCCTAGTACCCGATTGATCCTATATTGAATTGATAATCTAATAATGAGTCAAGCAAGATCTAAACCACCCGCAACACTACCAAAACCCAGGGTTATACGATAGTCAAGGAATATCTAATGAAACCTTAATCTAACAGGAAACAAACATCATAACAATAGTAACTACATAACTAGGCCAGCACTTTAAGTGCTTAGCTGTTCATGGTAACAGAAACACAGCAAGAAATAGAAGTAATCATAGATTGAAACTCATAATTCTTACAGTATTCGTATTTGAATGATTAAATACAAAAAGTAAGTAAAGTGTGACCTCCCTTGGACTCCAGGTGGAATTCTTTGAAGGTTGGAAGCCTTTGTCGCCTTTTCAATTGGCTATGGAGGAAGTGATGTCGGAATGACTGAATGAGGCCTCTATTTATAGGTTTCGAACTTGTTACGGCGTAACAAATATAGGTGTTACGTCGTAACCTTCAATACACGGCATTCTAAATATAAGGCAGAATTGTGTTACGGCGTAACTATATCGGGTGTTACGCCGTAAACTTCTTGATATTCTTTCCATAATTCAAGATCTTCTATGTTATGGCGCAGCCATATGGGTGTTACGTCGTAAACTCTTGATACGCTTTCCATATGTCAGGATTTTCTATGTTACGGCGCAACCATAAGGGGTGTTACGCCGTAATCTTAACTTGATCAAGATTTTATTCCATAATAACAGTTACGGCGCAACCATATATGTGGTTACGCTGTAATCTTCTCCTGAATTACGCGTTTTTGCTTGAGATTTGTTACAACGTAACCTTCCAAATCTGTTACGCCATAACTTATTCTAAGAATCCGTGAATATTTGCACTTTTAGTCCCTTTTCCTTTGTTTCTTGTCATTTTCCTGCATTTCACCTGAAAACCACAAAATGATAGAAAGTATCTCATTTTCGAGTATTAGTGAAACATTTGCAGGTAATTTAGGGGGTAATTTAACACTAAAAAGTATTAAATATTTGATGTTATCAACATTCCCATTTGCAATGTGCAAATTTCTTTTCAACCGTACCAAAGATAGAAAATTGACACAAGACTCGGGAAATACATACTTTACACTTTAAGCAACTAGCAACTAATAAATGGACATAATCTAACATGATAGGCTAGGGTGTAAAGGTGTAACGAAACAAACAGTTGGTGTTATTCCTAAAGGATTGACTCTATTTGTTTTTCTAGGGGTATCTTACTCTTAAGATTAGAGTAAACAAAGGGTTTATACGGGGATTTAACTAACCAGTGTCGTTAGTTAATAAAACAACATATAAAGGCTTTTTGGGTGTAATCCTAGAAATTTACCAATTTAAACAAGTTACTCCATCTAAATTCATAGTACTCATTATTGTGGTCTCGAAAAGATATTCCAAGCCAAGTTTTAAAGTCTCCAACATCACCGGCACACTCATATTTTATGGAATTTGGGTAAACATTTGGAAATGGATAAGGTTAAATACTCATAATATCTAATAAGGGATATTGTGTGCGGGTTATGTATCAAGTAATTTTACAAAAGTATGCTTGAAAGAATTTTATTTAAGCATTTTAGTGTGAAAAATAGGACAAGTATACATTCTAATTCCCATCCCCCACTTAAATTATACAACGTCCTCGTTGTATAGATAGAACACTAAAACCGGGAATTTAAAAGAATTAGAATGAGAAACTCCCCTGATATTTTGCTCGATAGATTCTCTAAGTTGAGTTTATGAGCAAGGATGTGTGTTGTAAATGCGTCTATATTCCAGCATGACTATAATCACACATTGGATTCCAGATGATTGATACTTCACCAACTTCGTCGATTTCTTTCTAGCGAGGTCCTGTGCAAAATATAGGAAAAACATGCAAAATCCTATCTCGGGTATCTAAGGTTAATTTAAATAAGCTAAACAAAACTGTACAGGAGACCAATACGTCGTATCTATAAACTGGAATACGCCGTATCGAGAAACCTGTAAAAAGTATCTAAATACGGGTCAGTTTGTTAAATACCCCGTATCATGTGCATGAATACGCCGTATTGACAGAATTGACAATAATGTTTAAAAGTGCATAAAAATAAAGGACTGATAACGTCCAGATATTCAATACGCCATATGGTATGGAGCGGATACGCTGTATTGATGTCTGGGAAGACAGACTCGATAAAAATAAATAACAATCTGGGTTGTCTCCGAGAAGCACTTTTCTTTTAGCTAGTCTTTAAGTTAGACTTTTTCCTTCCTTCATTCGGCTCTTGTTACCATCCATCCTTCGTTCATCATGCAAAAGATTTCTTGATATGCGTGGATTGCTTCCTTGCTTGTATTCATCTTCTTTAATAGCCAAATACTCTTCGTCTTATCCGAATGAATATTTGATCATCTCGAATCTTCTAATAGTGCAAACTGGCAATTCTTGAGTTGCATCATCAAATAATTCACATCTTTCTTCATCTTCTTGATCACTCTCATATTCCCTTTCATAACTATCAACGTTTGTATTTTCAAAGTTTTCCTAACTTTTCCAACCTTCATTATTCGATTCAACATCGTCATTGATTAATCCTTCCATGATAGCCTTATTTCTTAAAGCTTCTTCTTTCAGCTCGCTATCCTTTAAAGCCTCGTACCATTCTAAATTTTGGTAACGGAGTGTGTTTCCAACTATGTAAGCTCCATGCAAGTTTCCTTCATTACAATATCCATCTTCTCTCCAGCTACAGGTAGGCCACTCTGAACATCCACTTTTATAATTAAAAGGCTTACAACAATGTTTAACCGGTGTTGGTTCCTTCCATACTCCATTCTCTGTCCATGGTTTTTCATACACCCATGGCACATCTTTATTCCACTCATAAATCCAATCATCTTTATATTCTTCATAAGTCTTAAATCCTTCAGTATCCTTAGTAAGGACATCCAGGTCTATCTTGAGTAGGTAATTGAACTTTTTTAATTTTTCGCACAGTGGTGTTTCATAATCGAATAAGTTTGTTTCAATCCTAAAAATTTCACCGATTTCTTGTTCATTATCGTGATTAGTTTCCTTAAGATTGAAAGTTTCATCATTCATTGGCTCAATTTCGTCGCATCCTAATTTCCAATAATCCCATAAAGCTCATTTAGTAAATATATCCATCGTCTCATAGTTCACAAACTTTAAGGCCAACCAGTTTTTGAACTTGGGATTAGTAGGGTCCCACTTAATTATCAAGGTGTTAACTTTGCTAGTGCGGGAAGGCGGGTAGTATTTTCTAAAAAAATTATCAGTCAAATCGACCCAACTAGTAATTGATCCTTTAATTCCATCAAACCATCTCCATGCATCTCCAACCAATGAGATTGGGAAAACAACAACTCTAAGTTTATCCTGATTTACATTTGGTAAATCAATTAGGTTAACAATTTTGAGGAAGTATTCGATATGCTCGACCGCGTCTTCTCTATTAGTTCCACTAAAGGCATTCTTGTGCAAATCATCAATGTTGGGATTAAAAGACTTCTTGATTATCTTGAAGTTACTGCTGCTAAGGTTTGTGTTACTACTGCTAAGCAAAAGTTAGTGCTGTTCATTAACTATAATGAAAAATATGCTAAGTAGTTAGTACTGCTAGTGTAACTTAGTACTGCTAGTGTATATTAGTACTGCTAGTATATGTTAGTATTGCTAAAGTAAAGTTAGTACTGCTGGTGAAGATTGATGAAAATATTCTAAGTAGTTACTACTGCTTGTACACAGTTAATGCTGCTGGTGTATAAGTTACTACTGCTGGTGCTAAGTTAATGCTGCTGGTACAAAGTTACAACTGCTGAAAGATTACAACTGTTGAAATATAAAGATTACTTGAAGATCAAGATTACTTATGAGATAATGATTGTTATTTATAGAATAGATCTTTGAGAATATTCAAAATCTTAGGAATATATTGTAAATTGACTAGGAATCCTTGGTGTATAAAAGGAGGTCCTAGGGAATAGAGTTTGATATACAATCTAGAAATCTTTTATTTTGATATCGTTATAGCTTCAAGGTTTTGTAACCCTAATACTAGTTAGAGTATTCGTATTAATATATTGAAGCTTTGTTTGTTAATCTGTGTGTTCATTAGAATTATTGTTCTATTGCATATTCTTCTTATTGATCAAAATTCCGCATAGTCTTTGATATATTTTACAAAGTTTCTATCATAGTTGTGTAGGATTTACCTTGCATAACTAAACCTTACACAAGCTAAGGAATTCAAAATTTATTCAAGTAGGACCAACAAGTGGTATCAGAGCTTGTTGAAAAGCTTTGAATAAAGAAGAAATTGCTTTTACACACAAGGTTTGTTTGTTACAAAGAGATGGATCAAGACTCGGCACATATGGTGTCTGCTTCAAAAGTGCCTATGGTCAAACCAAGTGAGTATGAGCTTTGGAGGATGAGGATGGCATAGTACATCCAGATGATTGAATATTCTCTATGAGAAGTCATAGAGAATGGTAATGCACCTCTAATAACAAAAGTTGTTGAAGGTGTTGAGACTACAATTGCTCCTACAACTGCTGAAGAAAAAGCACAAAAGAGGTTAGAGTTGAAGGCAAGAAGCACTTTATTGATAGGAATCTCTAATGAACATCAATTGAAGTTTAACTCCATCAAAGATGCCAAGTCATTGTTGCAGGCTGTTGAGAAGAGGTTTGGAGGGAATGCTGCTACTAAAAAGACTCAGAGGAATCTTCTAAAGCAACAGTATGAAAATTTTACTACATCTAGCTCAGAGGTGTTAGATCAAACCTTTGATAGGTTTTAAATGCTTATCATTCAGTTGGAGATTCATGGTGAAAGTATCTTACAAGAAGATGTGAATCAAAAGTTCTTAAGAAGTCTGTCACCAGAATGGAACACTCATATCATTGTGTAGAGGAACAAGCCTGAGATAGATACATTAAGCTTGGATGATTTTTACAACAACCTGAAGATCTATGAACCAGAGGTCAAAGGGACATCAAGCTCAAGCACAAACACACAAAACGTAGCCTTTGTATCCTCAAACAGCACTAGCAGTACAAATGGAGCAGCAAATACTACTCAAGGCGCTACAACAGCTAGCACTCAAGCTAATGCTATTAACTCAACAATAATTGGCAACTTGAGTGATGTTGTCATTTGTGCTTTCTTTGTAAGTCAACTAAACAGTCCACAACTTGACAATGAGGACTTGCAACAAATTCATCCTGATGATTTAGAAGAGATGGATTTAAGGTGGCAGATGGCTATGCTAACAATAAGGGCAAGGAGATTCTTGACGAACACTAGAAGGAAGTTTTCTGTGAATGGTACTGAGACCATTGGGTTTGATAAGTCTAAGGTGAAGTGTTACAACTGCCACAAAAGGGGACACTTTGCAAAGGAGTGCAAGGCTCCAAGGAACCAAGAAAACAGGAATAGAGAGAACACAAGAAGGGTTGTGCCAGTAGAGACAACTACTTCTAATGCTTTGGTGTCTTGTGATGGTTCTAGTTATGATTGGAGTGATCAAGCAGAAGAAGGTCCAACTAACTTTCCACTCATAGCTTACTCTTTTACAAGTTCTAACTCTGAGGTATCTACTGATTCAAACTGTTTATCATCTTGTTTAGAAAATGTTAAAATTCTTAAAGAACAAAATGAACAACTATTAAAAGACTTAAGGACATCTAAGTTAAATGTTATTGCTTATAAAAGAGGTTTAGAGTCTGTAGAAGCAAGACTTCTAGTTTATAAGAAAAATGAGTCTATTTATGAGGAAGATATCAAGGTCTTAAAACGTGACATTCATTTAAGAGAAGTAGCCATTACAGAGCTTAGGAGGAAGTTGGAACTGGCTCAAAAACAAAAAGATAAAATTCAGCTAACAGTAGAAAATTTTGAGAATTCATCTAAAAGCTTAAGCAATCTAATAGACTATCAGATATTTGATAAGTGCAAAACAGGTTTAGGGTATAATGTTGTTCCACCTCCCTATACAGGAAACTTTATGCCTCCAAAACTTGATTTGTCATTCTCTGGTCTAGAAGAGTTTATGAATGAGCCTATAGTTAGTAAGTATACAGTTAAGAAGCATATAGTTGAGAGCAGTGAAGCTAAGGCTAGTAAAGCAAAGCCTAAAGCAGTTAGGAAGAATAACGGTGCTCCAATTATTAAGGACTAGGTGTCTTATAGTGAGGAAGAAGATGTACCTCAGGAAAAGATTGAAAAGAAAACTGTTAAACCTAGTTTTGCTAAAATAGAGTTTGTTAAATCTAAAGAGCAAGTAAAATCTCCTAGGAAAACAACTATTAAACAAGGTGATCAAAATAGGCTAAACACACATAGTCCTAGAGGAAACCAAAGAAACTAGAATTACATGATGTCTCAAAGATTAGGGAGTAATTTTGAGATGATTAACAAAGCTTGCTATGTGGTGGAAGTTTTGATCACCTGCAGTATGATTGTAATAACCATTAGAGACAGTTTAATAATAAAAAGATGGTAAAACCAGTGTGGAACTATACTCAAAGGATGAATCACTAGAATTTTTCTAGAATAACTCACCCTAGTCCTAAAAGGAACATGGTTCTAAAAGCAGTATTAATGAGGTCTGGACTAGTATCACTTACTACTGCTAGACCAGTTAATACTGCTCAACCCAGAACAACAGTGAATAGTGCAAAAGCAAAGTCAAATGTTTTTAAAGCACATTCAACTATTAGAAGGCCCATTAACAACAAGACAGCAACTAAAAATAGTAATTTCAATCAAAAGGTTAATACTGCTAGGCCAAAAGCAGTACTTAATGCTGTTAAGGGAAACCAAGTTAATGCTGTTAAGGCCTCAGCTTATTGGGTTTAGAAACCAAAGACTAAAGTAATAGACCATGTTTCTAAACACAACAGTGCATCAATCATCCTAAAAAGATTTGATTATATTGATGCACAAGGCAGATCCAAGTCAGTGATGGCTTGGGTCCCCAAAAGAGACTGATTTTCTTACCTTATGTGCAGGGCAATCCACAACAAGATTTGCAGGAGAAAGGAGTGATTGACAGTGGATGCTCAAGGCACATGACAGGGAACATGTCCTATCTTACTGACTTTGAAGAAATTGATGGAGGATATGTTGCCTTTGGAGGTAACCCCAAAGGAGGGAAAATCACAGGCAGAGGTACAATCAAAACTGGTAATTTAGATTTTGAGAATGTGTATTTTGTAAGAGAGTTAAAGTTTAACCTCTTTAGTGTCTCACAAATGTGTGACAAAAAGAATAGTGTTCTCTTTAATGACACTGAATGTATTGTTTTATCTCCAAACTTTAAGTTAACTGATGAAAGTCATGTTTTACTTAAAGTTCCTAGAAAGAACAATATGTATAGTGTTGATTTAAAGAATATTGTTCCTAAAGGAGGTCTAACTTGTCTCTTTGCAAAAGCCACATCTGATGAATCTAAACTTTGGCATAGGAGGCTTGGACACATAAATTTCAAAACTATGAATAAACTGGTTAAGGGAAATCTTGTAAGAGGTTTACCTTCAAAACTTTTTGAAAATGATCAAACCTGTGTTGCTTGTCAAAAGGGAAAGCAACATAGAGCTTCTTGTAAGTCCAAAACAGTAAGTTCAATCAGCCAACCTTTACATATGTTGCACATGGATTTGTTTGGTCCAACATTTGTAAAAAGCTTAATGAAAAAGATGTATTGCCTAGTTGTCACAGATGATTACAGTAGGTTTAGTTGGGTTTTCTTTCTAGCTACTAAGGATGAGACTAGTGGCATTCTTAAGTCCTTTATAACTGGAGTAGAAAATCTAATAGATCAAAGGGTTAAGGTAATTAGGTGTGACAATGGAACTGAGTTCAAGAATAAGGAGATGAATCAGTTTTGTGAGAGAAAAGGTATTAAGAGAGAATTTAGTGTAGCTAGAACTCCTCAACAAAATGGAGTAGCTGAGAGGAAAAATAGAACACTAATTGAGGCTGCTAGGACAATGCTAGCTGATTCTAAGCTACCTACTACTTTTTGGGCTGAAGCAGTTAATACTGCTTGCTATGTGCAAAATAGGGTATTAGTAACTAAGCCTCATAACAAGACCCCTTATGAACTTTTTCTTGGTAGAAAACCAGCTTTAGGCTTTATGAAACCATTTGGGTGTCCTGTTACAATTCTCAATACCATAGATCACTTAGGCAAGTTTGATGGTAAGGCTGATGAAGGATTCTTTGTTGGGTACTCAATCAATAGTAAAGCATTTAGAGTATTATGTTGGTGCAGAGGCTGCATAACTATTAAATACAAATACAATTCAGTCCTATCTAAACTACAAGAATTCAAAAAGATCATCCTCTTGATCAAGTGATTAGAGATTTGCAATCAGCTCTACAAACAAAAAGGATGTTAAAGAATTTGGAGGCACATGGGTTTGTTAGTACTATTTAACAAAGAACAAACCATAAAGACCTTCAAAAGTGCTTGTTTGCTTGCTTTTTATCACAAGAAGAACCCAAAAAGGTAATACATGCATTGAAGGATCCAAGCTGGATAGAGGCTATGCAGGAAGAGCTTCTACAATTCAAATTACAAAAAGTTTGGACTTTGGTGGATTTACCAAATGAGAAAAAGGGCTATAGACACTAAATGGGTTTTTAGGAATAAAAAGGATGAAAGATGAATTATGATAAGATATAAAGCAAGATTGGTTGCTCAAGGATACACACAAGAAGAAGGGATTGACTATGATGAAGTGTTTGCCCCTGTTGCAAGAATTGAAGCAATTAGGCTATTTTTAGCTTATGATTTCAAATGGATGTAAAAAGTGCTTTTCTCTATGGGAAGATTGAAGAAGATGTGTATGTATGCCAACCACCAGGATTTGAAGATCTAGACTTTCTTGATAGAGTATACAATGTTGAAAAAGCACTGTATGGACTACATCAAGCTCCTAGAGCTTGGTATGAAACCTTGTCAACATATCTGTTGGACAATGAGTTTCAAAGAGGGAAAATTGACAAAACCTTATTCATCAAAAGGTACAAAGGTGATATATTACTGGTCTAAGTTTATGTGGATGATATCATCTTTGGTTCAACAAAGAAGGAGTTATGCATTGAATTTGAAAAGTTGATACATGAGAAATTTCAGATGAACAGGAGCAAGCACCTACACCAACAGTTTCTTCACAACAACCATCACAACTCAATGTTCAGGATAAAGGTAAAGGTAAAGGCAAACTGGTTGAACTAGAACCTGTGAAGAAATTGTCAAAAAATATCAATTGATGCTTGGTGAAGAACTTGCCTTCAAGCTACAAGCTGAAGAAGAAGGAGAAGAAAGGCTTGCCAAAGAAAAGGCTCAACAAATTGAAGAAGTAAACATAGCTTGGGATGATGTTCAGGCTAGAGTTGAAGCTGATTATCAGTTCGCTCAAAGATTGCAAGCTCAAGAGAAAGAAGAATTGACTGATGAAGAAAAGACAAGATTATTTGTATAATTCTTAGAGCAAAGAAGAAAACATTTTGCGGCTAAGAGAGCAGAAGAGAAGAGGAACATACCACCAACAAGAGCTCAACAAAGGAGTTTTATGTGTACATATCTGAAAAACGTGGAAGGATGGAAGCCCAAAGATTTGAAGAACAAGTCCTTTGTTAATATACAAGAATTGTTTGACAAAGCAATGAAAAGAGTGAATACCTTTGTTGACTATAAGACTGAGTTGGTAGAAGAGAGTTCCAAGAAAGCTGAAGCAGAGATTGCACAAGAGAGCAGTTTAAAAAGAGCATGCACTGAGCTAGAACAAGAAAGTATTAAGAAAGAAAAGGTGGATGAGGATAAAGAAACAACAAAGCTTCAAAGACTAATAGAAAGTATTCCTGATAAAGAGGGAGTAGCAATTGATGCTATTCCTTTGGCAACTAAGACTCCAAGCATTGTTGACTACAAGATCCATAAAGAAGGGAAGAAAACCTATTACCAGATAATCATGGCTGATGGAAGTTCAAAAATGTACTTAGTCTTCAGTCATATGCTCAAAAGCTTTGATAGGGAAGATTTGGAAACCCTATGGAAATTAGTAAAAGCTAAGCATGGGTCAACAAGGCCAGAGGAGGGCTATGAGAGAGTGCTATGGGGTGATTTAAAGACAATGTTTGATCCATATGTTGAAGATCAAGTATAGAGGAATCAACAAGATTACAGAGTGTTGGATTAGAAAATATATGACTCATGTGGAGTTCATTCTTTAAGGATGCAACATATGCACATTCATATGCTGGTAGAAAAGAGATATCCTCTTACACCTGCTACAATTACTGATATGTTAAACAAGAAGCTTCAATATGATTATTTCAATGAAATGGTATATCAGCTTCTTAAACTTCTCACAAAACAGCTCAAGAATCAATGAAGTGTTTGGAAACATCCTCCAGGTGATTAATAAAGCTTTCAATGAAAAAACTTAAGATTTTGAAGAAGAATATCAAGTTTAGGGTAGGATTGTTGGGATTAAAAGACTTCATGATGATCTTGAAGTTACTGCTGCTAAGTTAATACTGCTGGTGTATAAGTTACTACTGCTGGTACTAAGTTAATGTTGCTAGTACAAAAGTTACAACTGCTCAAAGATTAGATGTGACAAGTCGTTTCTATGTCAGAGGAAAGGATTAAAGACAGAAGAAAGGATAAAGATTGATTGGAGATCAAGATAACTTACATGATAAGTATGAGTTATTTATAGAATAGATCATAGAGAATATTCTAAGTTTTAGGAATATATTGTAAATCAACTAGGACTCCTTGGTGTATAAAAGGAGGTCCTAGGGCAATGTGTAATGTGTGTGTTTTAACGAGTTGATAAGTATAGTTCATAGCTTCAAGGTTTTATAACCCTAATACTAGGAGAGTATTTGTATTATTTGTAATAATAATATTGGAGCTTTTATTGTTGAATTATATTCTTTTGTGTTACTGTTTCATTGAAGAATTCTTTTTATATTAAAGATTAGATTCCGCATAATCTTTAGTATTATCAAACAAATTTTCTTAACTAAGTTGTGTTAGATTTATCTAGCATAACTAATCCTTATACAAGATTAAGGAATTTGATCATTAGAAGTTATCTGGGATCTAACAAACTACACCACGCTTAAATCTCTACGGGACAATAATATACAACCTTCGTTTATAAAGTTTAGACACCACGATAGCAATAAAGATAGGATGAATTTACTAATGTAATCATGGTTTTCTGCAAGGCCGTCTCTATGAACTGTAAATAAAAATTTCTTCGTTTCTTGGAAAAAATTCAGCACAAATATCCTATTAATTATTTCATGTAAAAATTTACTGCGTAAACCACAAAAACGATAGTACAATCATATGACTCAAAACCAATACACAAGACACACGACACACGTCACGAATTAATCTAAACTATTTATTTTATATGTTTGAAAAGGTTCTTAGAAACCGGATATATTTCCTTACATTTATTTGATGCAAAATACCTTTGATTGTAATTAAGACGAGGTTAAGGACAAAACAAAGCATGATCACATATAATTCAAACATATAGAAACAAACAATAAAGAATAAAACATATGACACACCTAAAATGCATGAAATAAAAAGATTGGGTTGCCTCCCAATAAGCGCTTTTGTTTATTAGAGAGTCTTGTAGCTAGACTCAGAGTCACACTTCTTACGTGACTCCTTCCATGCTAACATGTCCACGATAAAATTTTCTCGCATTCTCATACTCATCTAACTCATTGAGCACTTCACCATCACCTAACTCATCATCTGAATCCAAAAAGGGAGAAACAAGGGGTGTATCTACCTATTAGGATTTTGTTTTATGTGACGACATTATGGAATTACCATAGTTTACCATACCACCATACGTTGGGACTAGAGTAGTCAACTTAGCATACTTATGTATTAGATGGTGGTATAAATACCCCTTCATTGCTTCCATGGAGGGGTGAGACTCTTGTAACACTTTCACTTTTCATATTATTACACACACATTTGTTTCTCTCTCTACAATCTCTCACTAGAAATGGCTATTACATGGTTTGAGTCTCCCCGACCACCGGATCAATGATTCATTAAATATGTCAATTGGTATCACGAGCCTAGGTTTCATTTTTGGGTCGGCTTACTTTTTTATGGTTCGGATGGTCTCGATTGTGTCTCAAATATGTCACTTCTTATGTCACTTTTTGTCATATATTATGGATCAGTTGGTATTTTTGTGGTACCCATACACACAAAAATGACAAATTTGAAATATCACTGTTGTCACGGTTTCTGGTCAAATCAGTCAAAGGCAATATTGTTATACTTTTCTGGTCAAATCAGTCAAAAACAATATTGGTATACTTTTCTGGTTACAACAATTTTCACACCGTATGTCGAGCCTTTTTGTTTGCTTATTTGGTTTGTTCTTGGCTTTAAAGAAGTCAAAGTTCTTGGTAGCGGTTTAAAGATGTAAGGGCAAGATAGTACAATTTTTGTTTGTTTGACAAAAAGACAAAAATTGTACCTGACAGAAAGTACAAGTAGCGGTTTGGTAAACCACTGCCACGGCGGTTTGACTTGGTCAACAATGGTTTACTTACAGGTTCACAGCAGTTTGATCTTTTTCATGGTTTTATCTACCCGTTATGCTGCCTGTTTGATAAGTCAATGGCGGTTTGGCAGGCAGCGGTTTACTTTTGTTAAGTAGCGGTTTAGAACAGGTGGTAGCGGTTTACACCTTTTTCATGGCTTTCCTAACCAAACCTCTGCCCATTTCAATACTTGGCAGCGGTTTGGTAGACCCAAACCCATACCGAGTCAACTCGGTCATAACCGAGTTGACCCGGGTCGACTCAACTAAGTCTGCCAAACCGGTTACTATCGAGTCAAGCGTCGAGTCAACTAAGTCAAACCAGTAAAAGATAAGAACAGAAATGAGAAGACAGACTCGAACCAACAACATCAATAACAACAATCTACAACATCAACAACCATACAATCAATTACAACAAGCTCACCAATCAAATCCAACAAGGTCTAAATCCTAAACCCATCATCATAATTTTTCATAATCAAATCCAATCATCTAAACTTAATTCCCATTGTCATAATATCACCACTCATTCTCCAAACCACCATAATTGACTCGAAACTTAAACAGAAAAAATGATCTCAGATTTGTTTCATTCGTTTGTGTTGTTCAATAACTGCCATGACCTCAAAAGATCAAGAACACGATATGAAAAATCATCACAGATCTGTAAAGGTAAAATCACCTCTTTAAATATTCTAATATAAAGAAAGGGTTTTAACATATTGTTATAGACAATTCTTGATTCGATTTAAGAAAAACAAACACGTAATCAAATTAAACCTACCCGAGACTCTTTTTGAAAGATCTTGAAGCCGTGAGATTGTGGTCTTGATGAGCTTCGAAATAGATAACCCATGATGTTTATGTGTTCTGTTCCTTATCGAATTAAATGGGAACAGATTTGTTTGAAAAGAAAGCATAGAGGGTTATAATTTAGTGTAGCTTTAAAGCTATGTGTGTTTATTTGGTGTGTTATGATTGGTGTTCTTGTTGGATTAACGAATGAAGATAGGAGATATAAGGCTGGATATGTGAAATGAATGCTTAGATTGTAAGAGTACTGAGTTTGGATATGTCTTTGGGGAGAGATTAGATAAAGGGGCGGATGTGTGTGATTAGGGTTAAGTCAAGTATGAGATAATTAGGGATCTTGAATGAATTATATTATAATCCTTCTTATGGATTGGGGTAGGCCGAGTACTCTTTAAAATAGGCATCTACCGAGCTTAAAGTTTTATATAACTTAATATTGGGCCGAGTCATACTAAATGATGGGTATTGCAAATAATTGGGCCAGGAAAATGCACAAGGATGATGGGCTATGATTTGAGATAGCAAAATGGTGATGAGCTGGTATATGTTGAAACCGAATGTTGGCATAAATCGTGTATTTTTGGGCTTATTTATAATTATGCTAATTTTTGGCATATTAAGTGGTTAATATAGTTATAATCGGGGTTTATAATGACAAAGTGGCAATTTTTAAGTGACGAGACCGGGATCAAATTTTATAAAGAATCATTGGAACTTAATTTATAATGGCTAGATTTGGTATTTATTTTTCTAAGTAACTACGAAGTTGATCGGGTATCACTTATTTGAGATTGAAGTGGCATTTCACGAAGGCGTGTTCTTATTTTATCTTGAAGTCGGGGTTTGGTTGGATGCATGACTTTCAATGATAACTTGCTCGTGCTTAAGATTTAAGTTAAAGACTTGGTTTATCTAGTTTCCAGAAGTCAGAGTAGATGGTTGAAGACCTTGATAACTATCACTTAAAGGAGTTACATTATAGTACTCAGTGTCACACGCAGAAGACGATGTGGATAGTTTCAAGAGGTGTTGTACTTCTTATGCCTCTTAGTTGGGAGTATAGAGTACTTAGAGATTTGCTTGGAGCACAAATTCTCTACACCGTTCTTCCAACATTAGTGCAATCTTAAGTCACACGAACGGGGAATTCTACTTCAATTTCAAATTTGGTATATCGGGTTTACTCCATCAGTGGTCACTTCATATAAGGGTTAGTAAAGATAGTCAGAGAGAGTTTATGAGTAGAGATTTGATCAGCAATTGATTCTCACTGGCTACATTTGAGCTAATTTTATTCTTCTCACAAGTTTTCAAGTATATATGCGTACAATGTTTTGCTGATTCTGAGGTATCAAAACCAGCAAGGGGGAAGGAGACATACATCTGAACGCACAACGAGTACACGTGATGAACTTCATACCATTTTCTTATTTAAGGTCATTTCGGGAAGACAAATGTCATAACCTCAGAGAAAATCAGTGTTTTAACTTGTGGCTTTTGGTGTATTATTCCAACTACATGAGGGAAGAGACCTAAGAAACAGTTTCTGATGATAAAAGAGGTACATAATGGTATGATGATTCCTCTAGATAATCAGTATCCTGCAGGAAGAAATGTGGGAAGAATTATTCAAGCGTGAGAAGATACGTTGCTGATCCAGTTAATGTTTCCCCAAACAGTTAATCACTAAGCTTATTATCAAAGGAGCAATAATATTTGATGTGGTTTGCTACTAATTCCACTATGCACTTAATTATTCTAAGCTTGAAAGAAAGCTTTGAAACTGCTTAAAAGATGATTGCTTGTTTGGGGGGAAGCTTTGAAAGCTTCTAAACAAAACATATGTGGCATGAATTAGGGGGAAGCTGATTCAGAAGTTTCTCCTTAACCAGAAGTGTAACATCCAGGAATTTTCAGAATTTTAAAAGACTATTTTAATCTTTGACTTTTCGAGTCTGACTTGACTTTTGGTCTTTTATTTTCACATAAAAGCGATTACCGCGTAACCGGTAATTTTTTCGAAACATATTTAAAGGAGATATATGTTATTCCTAGGTTGATTTATCAAAAACGAGCAGCTAAATCACGTTTTCATTATTCGGACTCTAAAGCAATTTGATGTAAAACGACATTCCTAACAACTTTTTAGTTTTGACCGAGACCCGAAAACAGTCAGAAGGTGACTGAAATGCCCTCGCAAAATTTTAGAAACACAAAAATAATTAAATTATATTTAATTATCACGTTTTATTAAATAAAATATTTAATAAAATACTTAACAATTTAATTAAAGGCGTTTGTTGAAAACGCGAATATTCGAGTTGAAATCCATTTTTTTTTCTTTTCCATTTCAGACAAGGCGTAACCGGTTCACAAAATAAATAACAGATATTTTATTAAATGTTATAAAATAATTATGAAATATTATCAAGTGAATACTCATTTTTATCAGAAAAATGATTTGGAAAACAACGGCGCAAGTTTCGCGCGTTGAATCATTCGTTAAGTCGTCCAAACGAATCCCGAACCGATATTTATCAAAACTATAATAAAAACTTACACAATGACCCCTCAACTATTAGGCTATTGCCACTTTACTTTAAAAATTTTAATATATATAAAAAAAATTATACACTTTTCATTTTAATACAAATAAACACACACACATATATACATCTCTCTCCCTTCTCTCCATTATTTCCGACGCCATTTCCGGCGACCGCCACCACCTCCGGCCAACATTCCGGCCACCACCACGCCGCCGCCGCCGGAAAACTTTTCCGGCAGACTTTTTTGGCCAACTCCAAAAATACTCCTCGTGACCCGATCTATCCGGTCCGCTATCTCACTCGCCGTCACGCGCCACCCCATCACCTCGTCATCACCACCGACGCCACATAACACCACCACCATCATCACATCATCATCATAACATCACAACCGCACCACCTCTCCTCCCCACCGCGACTCAGCAACCACAAGGGTGCGTTGGTTGGTGGTAACCGCCAAAAGGGAGCGTTTGGCTGTCGTTCACAGCCAACGCGGGTGCGGTTGGTTGGCTTTGATAAGCACCTCGAGGTTGATTTCGGGTTGGGTTTAACAACCACGTTGGTGCGTTTGGCTGTCGTCCACAGCCAGGGGAGGGGGGCGTCGGGTTGGTGGTAAGCACCAAAGGGTGCGTCGGGTTGTGGGTTAACAGCCGCGGGGGCGTCGGGTTCAGTTAAAACGAAAGGGTGCGTTGGGTTTGACCAGAGCACCAAGGGTGCGTGTGGTTTTGTGTTTCACAGCCACCCCAAAGGGTGC
>BQNB010109565.1:0-12543 GCA_026074375.1 Tanacetum coccineum
AAGTTTTTGGTTTTGGTTTTAAACTATTTTTAAACTAAAAATTAAACTAATATTAATTCTAAGATTAAAAACTAAAAGATTAAACTAAAATAGATCTAAAATATTTAAATGACAAATATGCTTGCTAAGTGACGTGAAATGTTCCTTAAGTGCGGGTTTAGGTTTAACGAATTAAAATCCTTAGAAAACAAGTTTCAAGAAATTAAATGACAAGTAAAGTAAAATATTTTTTTTAAATAAATGACAAGTATTTAAATTGCATTAAAAGTAAATAACGGTATGTAAATTGACTATTAATTTTTTAAATCTTTTTAAAACCGCACTTAAATTCCAAATCACTAATCACTTAGCAAACACAAGTGATTTACTCACTACTCATAACGAAATTCAATTTAACAAACATAGCATTAAAATTAAATCTACACTAAGCATGACAAAAATCAAATATACAAATATATTATGGAACGATAAAATAAAACTTATTCTAAGTATTGAAAAGAGATTAGAAAATAGAACCCGAAATGAAAAGCTGCAAATAAACGAAAACCACCCGATTTATTTAGCTAAAGAAAATAATTAAATTCTATCTAGCTAAATAAACCCGTAAGCTCCACGCCTCATGAGTAGACCGGTACCAAAAAGTAAATCACAAAAATACTAACAACAAACTGTTATGGTTATCAACTTTAAATTGCAATTTCATTTCCTGTTATAAATACAAACGCAACCTAATTTCACTAGTGCAAGCCCAAATCAAACATAGTCTAATATCAAACTCAACCCTACTTTAAAACTAGACCAGATCCAGATTGAGGCCCAATTAGTTTTGACGTGGCCCAACTATTCAAGTAAAGCTCAAATCAGAATCTTACTAACCAAACGCATACAGAATATAAAAACGAGTAATAAGCACACAAATAAGCTAAACTAATAAGCCAGAACCAATAAGCACATGCGAATAAGCTAACACTAATAAGCTTTGACATAGAAATGAGCCACGATTTTAAACGATCAACTAAAAGCAACGAGCACGAGTTATTTACAAATCTTAACGAGACTTATAAAACATAAGAACTAAAAATAAGCACTAGGATTTGCTCTATTCGGATCTGAAACAAACTTACAAAACGAGCTAATAAGTCAAAATGATTTTAAAAATAGAATAAGCTAAAGTAGCTCTCGAAACTTAAAAGGTGACTAGGCTCATTAACAAGCCGAGTTTTCTAAACTCAACGCACCTTATTGAAATGTTCGAATCGAGCCATAAGATAGAAAGAGAACAAAAGAAAATAAGCCAAATCGTTTATAAGTAAACTTATGTAATAAGCTGATTTTAAAACACAAGCTCTCGAATCAAAAAGGTAACTTAAGCTTAATGAATAAGCTGTGTAATAACAAACTCATCGCACCTTTTTAGAAATCGAATTGAGCTTTTCTCAATGAAAAGTAAAAAAAATCAACACTTCTCTAATAAGCTATAGCTTATGCGAAACAAGCTGATAGATTAGAAGGAGCCGAAATAAGCTTTTAGTTAACTTGTTTGGTTATTAAACACAAGAAAATAGAATAAGCTAAAGAGAATAACACTAATTAACCCCAAACTTAATAATCTTCATTACTAAAATAAACTAGTACAAGTGATGGATTCAAATAAGCTTCAATAAGCTTTTTACAAAATTTCTAAATTAGAAAACAAAAACTACTAAAAAAAACCTTGCGTTACTAAAATAAAAGAGGAAAAAAAAGATCCTTAAATGAGATGCTGCTGTTTGAATATATAGCCAAAAGTGTGTGAGGCCATAATCGTCCTTTTAAATAGTCAGCCAATAGGAGTAATAGATCGAGGGGCATGATTGTCTTTTTCCATGAGCCACATCATAAATGCCAATGATTGGCTGATTCCTAGTGATTGCAGTTGGATCATCCAGTGTCTTAGCACCACGTGTCATTCCCCCTTCCTATTTCAATGGTACGGAAGGAGCTGTTGGCCTCATCCACTGGTTTTAACGTACTGAATCAGTATTTTCTCTTAGCAAGTGTGCCGAGGAAGACAGAGTGACATTTGCTACTGGTACTCTAACTGATGACGCCTTGTCCTGGTGGAATGCATACGCCCAACCTATTGGAATAGAACAAGCCAATAGGATCACCTGGACTGAATTGAAAAGGCTCTTGACCAATAAGTATTGCCCACGAACCGAGATCAAGAAAATGGAAGATGAATTTTACAATCTGACGGTGAAAGGAAATGATCTCAAAACTTACGTTAGGAGATTCCAGGAACTAGCAGTCTTATGCCCAAACATGGTGCCAAACACTGAGAAGCTTATGGAAGTTTTCATAGGAGGATTACCTAGAAGTATTGAAGGAAATGTTACCGCTTCAAGGCCTCAAACTCTGGAAGAAGCCACCAACATAGCTCACAGACTAATGGATCAGATAATAAAGCGTGATTATGTGCAAGAAACCAATGATCATAAACGAAAGTTTGAGGATAGAAGAAACACCACCGACAACAACAACTACCCCAATGATCGCAACAACAATAACCACTCCAACAATCGCAACAACAACAACTACCAAAATAACCATAACAACAACAAAAACAACCATAACAATGATTACCCCCAACAGCAGAATAGAAGACAAGAAACTATTAGAACTTATCCTGCCAAAAGATACCATGGAAACCTTCCTTTGTGTACAAGATGCACCCTGCATCACACAGGAGTTTGCACTGTCAAATGTCAGATTTGCAACGAAGTAGGTCATTTGAAGAGGGACTGCAAAAACTAAGGACTTCTATTTCCAAATATCACTCTAACACTCAACTAAATCTCGGGACGAGATTTCTGTAAGGTTGGGGGACTATAACAACCTGTAATTTTCTAGTATTTTCATCAATGTAATATCTACTTACTATGTTAAGTACTACTTTTTCACGGGAATAAATTTTCGTTTCTTTCCATTCCATTACGTATTATAGTTTACATTTCTAAAGTAAACGAGCTCACACAACAACCTATGCCCATTCTATCAATGTTTACATCAAGTAAACATCCTAATATGACAAATCAATGATCTATTATCATCTATAACATGTACGTTATCTATTTAACGTATATTTCACGACGATAATATCAAATGAACATAAACCGTTAACGTTTATACCCGTTGGCTCTAAATATACCCACAACGAAACATATCCATATGTAAAGCTATACATCATGCGTGTACATCATAAGAGTACATCATATCACATGCATCTACCTTTTCCAATTTATAAATATCTCATGCAAACCATCATGCACTTAAAATAACTTAGAACATTTTATGCATAAAAGATAAAATGTTTATTTAACAAATAAATGAAAAATATGAAATATGTCTTGAAGTCTAGGGGCCAAACTTGTCAAATTTGAATTTTGATTAATTAATAACACAAATTCCCTCCATAGTTATCTTCTTCCCCGTTTGAATTGTATAAAAATGAAACGATTATGATTTTAATCCTGCGGAGTCGTACGGTTATCTTCGGTTAAAAATAAATATATCACGTTGATCGAAAAAGTATCATGAACATAATGGTATAAGTTAGAAGACCCACGATCCAACGTTACTCGAACCCGAACCGTAACTAAGCCGAACGGAAACCAAACCCGTACCCTTTTTATTCATTATAACCCATTTCTAAACAAACCTTTACTAATCCAATGCACTTGAAATGGAAGCTAAAAACCCTAAACCCGCTTCAACCGAACCCGTACACCTTTTCTAGCTTATTTTGACCCATTTTTGATGCAACCATGTGATCAAGCAGCTCCATGACCATGCTACAACAACTAGAAGCAGCTTACCAAGCTCCTTAGATCCTTGCTTGGTCCTAACTTTATATTAGCAGCTGAACTCAAACTTTGTATTAGCAGTAGTAACTACTTAGCATATTTTCTTTGAAGTTCATCAGCAGCATTAATATTCACTAGCAGTACTAACTTTGTACTAGCAGTAGTAACTACTTAGCATATTTTCTTTGAAGTTCATCAGCAACACTAACTTATTAACCTCAACAACATTAACTTATCTCTGAGCAGTCTTGACCATGAGTAGTACTAACAACAAACATGAGCAACAGTAATCCAAACAACATCAAGAAGACTTTTAATCCCAACAATCCTCCCCTAAACTTGATATTCTTCATCAAAATCATCAAGTTTCTTCATTTAAAAAAGCTCCTCAACACCAGAGGATCTTCCAAACACTTCCTTCTTAACTTCTTAAAGCAATTTTATGATAAATTTAAGAAGTTGATATAAGCCATTTCACTTTCATAATCAATTTAAGCCTTTCTTTTCTCCAAACATCATTGAAAGTTTAAGTGTGCAAGGGATACTAACTTCTTCTCTACCAACATATAAATCTACGTATGTTGCATTCTCAAGGAATGTACTCCACATGAGGCATACAACTTCCAATCCAATACTTTATAATTTTGTTGATTCCTCCATACATTATCTTCTACATATGGTTCAAACATTATTTTCAAATCACCCTATAATAACAAATCCAAGTCTTCCACTGGTCTTGTTGACTTATATTTAGCTTTTACCAACTTGTACAAATCTTCCCTGTTAAAACTTTTTAGCATATGACTAAAGATCATGTACATTTGAGACTTTCTATCAGCTCTCATTATTTGATAATAGCTTTTTCTTCCTTCTTTATGAATCTTCTAGCCAATAATACTTAGAGACTTAACAGCTAAAGGTATAACATCAATTGTTACCTCTTCTTCATCTGGAATGATGTTAGATATTAGAAAAAGACTCGGTCACCCCGTGTATTTTTCCGTTTATTGTTGCTCGTAGTTAAGTAATTAATGTATAACATTCGGTAACGGGTCGGGTATTAAACCCAACATGTAAGCCCACTACCAAGGCCTTAAGGCTAGTTTTGTTGTCACTATATAAGCCTCTTCCCTGCCATGGAAGAGGTGGGTTAGTCATTTACATAATACAAGTTCATTTTCTCTTTCTAGAAAGTTCTCTCTCACTTTCTCACTCTAGAACTTGGCTAATCCACTAGTCATCTAATTGTGTTATGATTTCCAATATCCTACAATTGGTATCAGATCACATGAGATGATTAGCTAGATTGTGTGTTGCATTTTCCTTGTTAGCTTATTAGATCAAAAAGTTTAGTTTTTGAAGTATTAATAGTCTTGTTCTTGGTTTTCTTTGATCTTGACGTTTGTGATGTTAAAGTTCATGTTTTTATAGTTGCTATAGCCTTCTAGTACCAAGTTGTGCAAAAGAAACCAGGCAAAAACGTTCAAAAGGGTGATTTTTAGGTGTTTTTAGGTGAAAAACCAATTTTTTCCTTCTAGCGAGTTAAGTTACTGTTCGAAGATCTTCGTAGCGAGTTAGGTTACTGTACTGGCGAGTTGTCAGAATAGTACACTGTGTGTCAGAAAGTACTGTGTCAGCGACTTGTCTTCTTGTGCAGGTAGCGAGTTAGGCAGCGAGTTAACCCTTCTTGCAGGTAGCGAGTTGAAGACTAGCGAGTTGGATACTAGCGAGTTGAAGACTAGCGAGTACAGGTTTTTGAAGATCTTTATACTAGCGAGTTATGAACAGGAACTCTGTCAGTTTAATTTCTTGCTAGCGAGTTGTCAACTCTCTTCCAGCGAGTTACGTATAGCGAGTTACAGGTTAATTGAAGACAATTTTTCTAGCGACTTGTGAACAGGAACTCTGTCCATTTAAATTCTTACCAGCGAGTTGTCAAGTCTCTTCCAGCGAGTTACACCCAGCGAGTTACAAGGCAGCGAGTTGTGGATTTTTGGACTTCTGGACTAATTCTTTAAACTGACTAATTTCAACCTGTAATCCAAACAAACTTAAACTACAATTCACCATTTCATACCATCAATCACCACTTTTAACATACAATCACTAATCATTGTTCGATCAACTTAATCATTTCACAATCAATTACGATGGCTAATCTTTCGGAAGACATCCAATGTGCCGGTTCCGATACCCGACCACCTATGCTTGATAGGACTGACTTTGCATCATGGAAACAACGTATTCGACTGTATTGTAGGGGTAAATAGAATGGGGTGAACATCCTGAAGTCAATTGATGAAGGACCATTTTAGATGGGGACTACTAGAGACAAACTTGCTGAAGGAACAGAAGGTGCCTAGAAACTTGGTCCCGAACGAGCATGAGTCTATTCAGATCTTTCACTTGAAGATAAGGATAGGTATAACGATGACATTCGGGTAACAAACATCCTACTCCAAGGGTTATCAAAGGACATCTACACTCTTATCAATCATTACACAGATGCAAAGGACATATGGGATAATGTAAAGATGCTCCTGGAAGGTTCGGAATTAACTAAAGAAGACCGGGAATCACAACTGTATGATGACTTTGAACACTTCCGTCAAAACAAAGGAGAAACTATTCACGACTACTATGTTCGGTTTGCCAAACTCATCAATGACATGCGGAACATCAAGATGACCATGTCTAGAATGCAACTGAACTCAAAGTTTGTTAACAATATCTTGCCTTGATGTCCAATGTTTCACACCAACAGTACTATTCACAATCATCTACAACTCCACCATCTACATATGTTTCACCACACTTTGCGGACAACACTCTACTTGATTCAGGACTCTCTCCACCTGACAACTTAATTGAGAACTTAACCAACACACTTGCCCTACTCACCCAATTATACAAAACATACCTACCTCAAACAAATAATCAACTCAGAACTTCATCAAATACAAGGAACCAAGCCATAGTTCAAGACGGCAGGGTTGTGGTTCAGAATGTTCAGGGTCGACAAAACAGAGGTTAGGGGAACAATGCACGGGGTGCAGGTGCAGCTGGATATGTGGGAGCTCATAACAGAGTTGGGAATGGAAATCCAGGTCAAGCAAGACAGATTACGTACTCACAACTGCAACGGATATAGGCACATAGCAAGAACTGCACTCAGACCAAGCGGACCAAATAAGAACCCGATGACTTCAAAGACAAGATGTTGCTGATGCAAGCTCAGGAGAATGGAGTAACACTGGATGAAGAACAGTTGCTGTTTCTTGCAGGTGGATAAGACAATGCTGTTGATGAGGATGTAGATGAGCAACCAGTGCATGATTTAGCACTCAATGTGGATAATGTGTTTCAAGCTAATGATTGTGATGCTTTTGAATCTGATATAGATGAGGCTCCTACTGCACAGACTATGTTCATGGCAAATCTATCATCCGCAGATCCTGTTTATGATGAAGCCAATCCGTCTTATGATTCGGACATTCTATCTGAGGTACACGATCATGATCACTATCAGGATGCTGTTTGTGAACATCATGAAGTACACGAGATGCATGATGATGTACAACCTAACTACGTTGTTGACTCACATGCTGATTATACGAGTGATAGTAATATGATTCCGTATGATCAGTATGTAAAGGACAACGCAGTGCCAGTTGTACAAAGTAATGTATCTTCTGTACCAAATGATGCATACATGATGATATTAAATGATATATATGAACCGTCTGCCTAATGTGTCTCTGTAACCACACAGAATAATGTAGTTGATAATTCATTGACTGCTGAACTTGCGACATATAAGGAACAAGTTGAACTGTATGAAAGACGGGCCAAGTTTGAATTAACAGAAAGAGAACAAAAGATTGATGAACAATTAAGGGAACTACACTGAACGTATAAAAGAAGAAAGTTTGAAAAAGAACTTCGAGTCTGTAAAACTGCAACTTTCCACTACCATGAACCATAACAAGTCAATGGAAAAAAAAGAAAGAAGTTATAACGTCTTTGAAAAAGGATTTTATACAGAAAAAAATAAAGACCTTGAAGAATTTTTGGACATGAAAAGCTTAAAAAAGAAAAAGGTCGAGGATAAATTAACAAAACAAGAACCCAGTCTCTTCAAACATTCACATGTTTGTAAAACCAAAGCCCTATTATGATGAACAGAATAAGGTAGTTATTGGCTACAAGAACCCCTTATGCCTAACCCGTGCTCAACAAGTTCAGCCTACTCTATATAATGGTCATGAAATTATCAAAACCAATCATGTCCCGGCCATAGTGCACAACACAAAGGATACCCTAGAGATAGCTGAAATGACTAGGAAGAAAATGAATGACAAAATGAAAGACCCCGAGAGTTATCAAAAGGTTAAGGATTTGCAACCACTGATTACTCGAAAGAGAATTATTTAGCGACCTTCACACCACAGAAGCAATTGACCCCTGAGCAAATATTTTGGTCTCAAGATCTCATCAAGATGAAAGCAGAAGCTCTCAAAAAGCAGACCACAGCCTCAAGACCAATCAAAGCGTTGACGGTGTATCCTCCAAATACACCTGCAACGCTTGTCCCTAGGGTGCTTCCAACAAAAAGTCAAGTGAAAATTAATATTTTTGCACTTATACAACTTTTTTTAGAATTTGAAAAAACCTGTAAAAAGAGAATTACACCAACGGGGCTCACTGAAGGGGAAAGGGGTTTTGAACAAACCAAGGAATGTTACCTCACCGAGGTCATTCCATTTTTCAAAACACTTAAAGAACATTTTGAGGGAATCCAAAAGGCTTTAACTAAAGAAATTAAAGAAATGAAAGACATTTTTGAGGAGTTGGAAGCTGAAGTTGACCAAAATGTTGTAAATAGGAAGCATGATGAGATTGAGCGGAAAAATCTTCTTATTGCAAATGATAATTTAATTGTTGATTGCTTGTCCAAAGAAGTGTTTTATATTGCAACGAATTCTGAGCTTACTGTATCTAGATTTACTGAAATGCATGAAGCCCACACCATTGTTCAAACACGTTGTCTGGAACTTGAAGCAGAGCTTTCTAAATTACGAGATAAGGTTCAAAAAGATAATCATACTGAATTAGTAAAATGTTTTTCCAATCTTGAGGTTAATCACTTAAATTTACAGTTAAAGTATCAAAACCTTAAAGAAAGTTTTGGAAACAACCCATCTCCACCCGCTCGAAACACTCCTGATTTTGACTCAGTCTTTGTAATCGAAAAAATGAAAGCTTCCATTCAAGGAAAGGACAACGCCATCAAAAAATTGAGAATGCAAATCTCTCAATTGAAAGAGACCCGTAGTGAAGCAGACCGTACTCTTGATTTCAGGGCTTTAGATTTTCAGATCATCCAATTAACTGAAAAAGTTACCACCCTTCAAGAACAAAATGAGCTTTTTAGGGCAGAAAATGCAAAAGTTAAGCAGCATTACAAGGAATTGTATGATTCTATTAAGATCACACGTGCTAAGCATATAGAACAGACAACTGCCTTAACCATTAAAAATGAGAATCTGAAAGCCCAAATACATGAAAATCTAAAATGCAACACCATAGATTCTGTTAAACTAAGAGTTCTTGCGCCCGATAGGTATGCTATAGATGTTGAACCGATTCCCCCAACATTAGGAACAATAGAGAAGTCCATCTAGATTATCTCAAGCATCTTAAGGAAAGTGTAGAAACCCTTCGCGAGATAGTAGAAGAAGCTAAGGTCGAAAGACCATTAGATAGATCACTTGCATATGCTTGCCTTTATACTAAACACTCTTAGGAACTATTAGAATATGCGATTGGCACTTGTCCTAAAGACTTCAATCAAAAAGATAAAAAGCATGCCTATACCCCTTTAAATAAGAAAAAGCAAGTTACTTTTGAGGATCAATGTGTAACGTCAAATAATAACACACACAAACATGTAGAGCAACAAAACATTCAGAAGACTAATGTCCCTGTGCTTCCTCCTACAGGAGTAAACAGTTGCACTAATGTTAGCGGATCACAGCCTAGGAGCAATACCAAGAAAAATAGGATCTCGCCGGCTAAAAGTGTCAACAAGAAGAAAGTAGAAGAACACACTAGGACCAATAAGTCTAGTTTGAAAACCACGAATCGTGTTGATTCTAGTATTAGCTCTAAGCGTACTGTAATTAATTCGAATTCTCATTCTGTTTGCCAAACATGTAACAAATGCTTAATTTCTGCAAATCATGATATGTGTGTGGTTGATTATTTGCACTCTATGAATGCATCCCCCTCTATTCATAATGTTGTGCGCAAAGTTAAGCAAGTTTGGAAACCTAAGCAAGTTAGGCAAGTGTGGAAAGCCACAGGAAAAGTGCTTACCAGTGTTGGTCATCAATGGAGACCCACGGGAAGAATATTCACTTTAGGAGAACAGTGCCCTTTAACTAGGCTCACTAAACCCAAAGTAGTATCTGCTAAGCAAACCGAGAATCAGGCCATTACTTGTGCTAACCAACAGGAACCCAACCAAAATTGGGGATCCGACTTTCCAAACTCTCCATCTTTGTCTGTTTTCAAATGCAGGTCGTACAGATCGTCCTTTGGTATTTGGACTCAGGCTGTTCAAAACATATGACGGGGGATCGCTCACGGCTCAGGAATTTCATGAAAAAGTTCATCGGGACAGTTAGATTCAGGAATGATCACTTTGGTGCTATCATGGGTTATGGAGATTATGTGATTGGTGACAGTGTGATCTCCAGGGTATACTATGTGGAAGGACTGGGACACAATCTGTTTTCTGTCGGACAATTTTGCGATTCTGATCTAGAAGTTGCATTCAGGAAGCATTCTTGTTATGTTTGAGATACCGATGGTGTTGAATTAATTAAAGGATCTCGTGGTTCTAATTTGTACACTATCTCAGTTGAAGACATGATGAAGTCCTCCCCAATTTGCTTACTGTCCAAAGCCTCCAAGAACAAATCATGGTTTGGCCATCTATTTGAAACCACTTGAACTTCGTAACCATCAATGACCTTGCAAGAAAGGACTTAGGTCAGGAGGTTTACACTTAGATTGAGAAGGTTGAGAAAGATCAATCTTTGCTCCGCATGTCAAACTAGGAAAGAGCAAAAGCATACCCACAAGACCCAAAATTGAAAATACAACTATGGAAATTCTTAATTACCCTTCATATGGATTATTGGACCGATGCGAGTGCAAATGATTAATGGGAAGAAATACATCTTAGTCATCATTGATGATTACTCTCGGTTTACTTGGGTTAAGTTTTTGAGATCGAAAGATGAAACCCCAAAGGTCATCATTAAATTTCTGAAGCAAATACAAGTCGGTCTCAACAAAACTGTTAGATACATCCGTACCGATAATGGTACAGAATTTATCAATAAGGATTTGACTGAATATTATGAACGTGTCAGCATTTTTCACCAAAATACAGTTCCAAGGACTCCATAACAGAATGCGTGTTCGAAAACGAACCGTACTCTTGTTGAGGCCTGCTAGGACATGCGGATATTTTCTAAGACCCGTGTTTCTATTGGCAATGACCAACACGTAACCCGCAAGCAAAACGCAATGAAGAACACCCCTTCAGTGAGTCAAAATGCAGCCAAGAAAAAAATCATCAACCATTCTTGAAAGCCACGAAATGATGTTAAAACCATCTAGTAATGATGCAAGGGATAGATCTAAGCCCAAAAGTACAAATCTTTAACACTTTTAACCACAAACAAAGATCAAATCTTGATTTTCTTGGTATATTTTTCGAACAAAAAAAAATAAACAACCCAACCCACGAATTTGAGCTTATTTAACCATAATAATCAGTAGATAAACAACACGGATTCCCCCTATGCTCTGGTGCCAATTGTATCACAATTCACCCTTATGACACAAGATCCGGAGGTATGGTAAAGTGGAAAAGAAATTGAGCCATATTTATTAGAGAGAAAAGATGAGATATGGGAAGATGTGTGTGTTAGAGAGAAAACACACACACACACTTTTTCAAAAGTGAGCTTCACCCCTCCATGGAAGTATGGAGGGGGTATTTATAGTCCTAGTGACACACAACTATTGTAACTAGTGATTATTAGTCCCTACGTGTCACTCTATAAATGAACTAATGTAATTCCGTGTTTGTCACCATATTTTAAGGCTAACAATCTTCCCCCAATATGTGGACATATACGGAATTACTTACAATGTTCCTAACAAGTACAAATACAATTAAATAAAGTCTTCCAAAGCGCTTCCAAAGCTAAAGTTGTCTTGTGAGTTCTCTTGGTCTTGAAACTTGTATTCCAGCTTGGATCTTCATTGTCTTTACTTGTTCTGGAACCATTGTAGTATGCATGAGTTGGATTAACTTCCCCCTAATTCATGCAGCATGTCTTGAAAAGCTTTCTTCATAGACTCCTTTTTGGCGAAGTTTCTGAATCAGCTTCCCCCCAAACCAACATCCCTATCTTGAGCAGATTCTGAGACTTTGATGTAGATTGAATGATCTTCTAACATTGACATATAAAGTGCACATCGGAATTTTATAAAAGAAACAATCAACCACACCAACTAATACTGCTTTTATACTGTATCATGACATTCGGTCTTGGTGAATATCTGTTTGGGGAAACATGCAAGAGATCAGCAACAAATCTTCTCACGCTTGAAGAAT
>BQNB010109566.1:2857-22726 GCA_026074375.1 Tanacetum coccineum
GCGCTACAACTTCGGTGTTGTTTGGGCGTAGGCTAAGAGTCTGGGATAGCTCTCCATATAGTAATGCATATAGGTGGAACAAATAGGATCACTAATAACGTCCTGCTTGCCAGATTGAACTGGTTGTACCGTAGTAGGTAGTGGCTTAGTACTAACTAATAAGTTTTGATCATTGTTATAGTTTGGATTGTGGACTACCACCTAACATAAATTACCGTTAAGCATTAAGTGGGTAAAGTCTTAATGAGCTAGGGTTCGTATGACATACACGGTGTCATCCTCTAGTTGAATTATAATCAATATAAATAAGAATGCTTTATGCGGATGCTTTAATTGTGACAGAATTAATGTGTCTAGGTCTTAGGATGATGTCCCGTCTAAGTCTAAGAATGATACGCCTCTTCGAGATAAGTAATCATTGCACTTAATATACAAACCAACTTCTAATCGGATTAATGATGGCTAATATAGTTTTCTATCATAAGGCTCGACCACTCTTTTATCTTCTATTAATTTTCTTGCGTGGGTTAAAGTGTCTTGAAATGGTTGTAGTCACCAACCAAACCTGTGCCAGTCTCTCAGGCTGAAACCCCCCTTTACCTGTTAGAATTAGGATTAGAACTAACATAGGATTAGCATAGGTTTGACTTAGATTAGAATTAACTTAGATTAGTTAACCAAAACATAAATAAATTGAGAGATTTAACCTCGCTTCAAGTGTTCGACACCCTACTTACCACGAATCTACCACCGACCGGGTACACTGCCCGTTAAAGTGTTGTTTTTTGTTAAGTCGGCAAAATATAAATTTAAAACTTGAACTATCATAAATAAACACCACACAACGACACATCAAGTTTTTAGCGCCGTTGCCGCGGAGTGAAACTTAATCTTGATTTTTATTTTATGTTTTGGTTTTTAGATTAGATCTAACCCTTAGGATTAGTGTTAATTAGATTAGTGTAATTTAGAGTAGTTTATATTCCTGCTTGTTCGCTTACTCTGTTTATACGGCGTATTCAGTTCACTGAATATGACGTATTGATTATTTAATAGTTTTTCTAGTAAGATTGTTACAAGATGGACGATCTAAACGTTACTATGGAAGAATACATCAGGCTCGAGGAAGAAAAAGCTTGAAAACATGGGAAAGTGTTTAACTGGGAAACTGCTACGTATGGAAAGATCTGGTATGATGAAGACATTCACGACCTCAGATCCGTTGAAACCAAATTCCCAGCCATAGCCTTTAATGATGAGGTATCATCTGAAAAAACATTTTCTTGTGAACCCACAGTAAGTTCTCTTAACGAAGAAATTGACTTTTGAATTTCGTTTGACGATTCCGACGTTGAAGATTACACGGTAATTTTTGACAAAAACTCATTTTCTTATAAAATTATTTCTACCAATGATTTGAAAACGGATTTGAAAAACGATAATGAAAAAGTCAATTTGCCTTCACTTCTATCACCCAAGCCTACGGTCAGTTACTTTGATGATTTAGACTTTTTTAAATATTTTGAGAATGAATTTCCAGGCATTATTTACAGTGATGCTCTTACGTCTAAATCAGATTTATTAACTGTACTGATTTTAAACCCTCAACATATCGATGAATTTGATTTAAATGATAAAAACATCATTGTCCGAATATGATGAAGAGGAATAAAACATTTTGTACTTTAATGATCTATTCCCCTTCAATATAATTCATCCCAATGATTTAAAATTAGAAAAGGACAATGATGATAATGAAGTCGATATAATACAGTCTTTGGGGGGTAATGTAATAAATACCGACGATGGTGCCACATGCACGTGGGTCAAATAAGTTTTTGGAAACAAGTCATGATACATCTAATAAATTTTTTAAAACTGAAACTTTTATCAATGAATTAAATGTTAATATCGTAACTTGTAATTATCTTAACAAAGGGATGCCATTCATTTTCATAATTAAGACTTTGTATGTGCCATTTGGCATCCCGTTCGAACCCAAATTGTTTTATAAGGATGTGATTAAATTAGGGCAAGTCTAACTTAAAGACTTTTCTGTAAACAAAAGTGCTTGCCCGGGAGACAACCCAGAATGTATTTTCAATTTTTATCGAGTCTGTCTTTCCAGACTTTCTATACAGCGTATCCAAACCCATGGATACGGCGTATTGACTATTTGGACGTTATCCAGTCTTTATTTTCAGCACAATCAATACGGCGTATTCATTAAATGAATACAGCGTATACATGTATCAATACGGCGTATCCTGGGGAATGGATACGGCGTATCGACTTCCTGTATAGTTTTAGGTATTTATTTTGAGTCTAACCAAACGAATACACGGAGATAGAATTGCATTTGTTTTCTGAGAATTTATACAGGACCTCGTAAAAGAAATATCGACGAATATTGAGAACTAATCTTTTATTTTATTAATATTTCGGTTAACTAAACTAAGTTAATTTAAACTACGTTAATTTAAAGTTAAACCTATGCTAAACCTATGTTAATCCTAATTCTAACGGATAAGGGGGTTTAGCCTGAGAGACTGGCACAGGTTTTGTGGTAACTTAGATCATTTTAAGACACAATAACACACGCAAGCAGACGGACAAAAGATAGAAAAGCGGTCTATCCAAATATAAGAAAACTGTATTAACCATGATTAATCCAATTAAAACGTTAGTTTGTTTATTTAGTGCAATGAGTGCTTACAAGATTTAGGCAGAACTTCTTCCTAAAAACAAGACACATAGAATTCTGTCACAACTAAATGCATCCGCATAAAGCATCCTTTTTGTTGGTTATAATCTATCTTAGGTGATTAATGATGGTGATCTTATTAAACCCTAGCTCATAGAGACTTTACCCAGTTACTGCTTAATGACAATTTATATACTAGTAGTCCACTATTCAAGTCTTTACAAAAGGAATCAGTATGTTATTTGTTGATCCCAGGTCACCTGCTAGTCCAACTTGTTCACATACCCCAAAGGTAAAGATAGAGCATTATTTGTGATCCTATTGATCTAGATATATAAATCGCTATATGGAGAGCCATCCCGGCATCTAGCTAACTTGGTCGGTATCACTAGATCTAGTTGAATGATAGGTCTCATACAAAAGCATGTAAACAAGTATAAATTGATAAACATAAAAAGCAATCAACAATAAATTAAATAGTCGATATAAACAAACCAAACATTTAAATCTTCATAATCATGGCTAATACCCAAGGGTATTAGCCCTTAATCATTGTAAGCAATACAAGAGTAATAACTCAACCAAGGTAAACTAACCGGGTTAAACGAATGATACCAAAAATCAAATGATTACTAGAGTATAAGAGATTAGAAGGTGTTTGCTATGGAATTAATAGTTTGCTTGACCTCTTCATCTCTTCTTGTCTTTTGAAAATAAACTTTTGTGGTTAAGGTATCAAAAATATGATCAATCACACCTAAAACTCATTTTTAGGCCTTCAATTTATACTGTTTGGAATTTGGTTGATACGACGTATTAGTTGAGGTAAATACGGCGTATCGAGGGTTTCTTGGAGTAGGGACCACGTTCAATATCTTCTAGAATATTTAATTACTATATCATGAATACGGCGTATAGAAGTCTTCTGGATACAACGTATTGGAATTTATTCTTCGTGGTTTCTTTGTGAAGTGCAGGCACATATACACCGTATCTTCCTTGATGGATACGACGTATTGGATGTCAGAATAGTTAATCATTAACCATGGGTTTTACGCGAATGAGGATGTGATCGAGCGTGCATGTCTATTCCGTCGTTACGACCATGTATGCATGTCTCAGCTGCCTTGTTGGTTTATTACTATTGGTGAAAGTTAGAAGATCCATACCCTATATTACTATACTATTCCTACTCTTTAGCTTATTCGAGGTGGGAGTGAGCAGTCACATGTGTCTATCTCGTCGTTACGGGTGTGTATGTGTGGTCTTTGTCGCCCTCCTGGAATATTGGTATCGATAAAGATTAGTTAGAGTAATCAACCCTAATCCTTATCATACAAACCCATATTTACCTTTATAAACTTGTTACTCCTTAGCTTTAGCGGTGGAGATGTGTATCCTTGCCAAGCTTATGATAGAATACTCGTCACGACCAAGCAATTGAGCGAATTAGTTACATGTTACCACATAGATTAGTTGAGTGATTTGAGTATTTTCATCTTCCTATTTCGTGAGGTGTTTGGTTGTGTACTTGTAATAGATCAAATAAATGCTTTAACGGAAAATATCCTTAGGGACACATTTTTATAGACTTCTAGAGGCTACTTGAAGACAAGGAGGATTCAAGTGGGGGGATATTTGATGACATCAAATAAGGTCTATTTTATAGCATCATTTATCCCATGTATTTAACTCATTTTGTATAATTATTGCAAAGAATTGTTACTTAATCGTTTATATTTGAGAATTGCAGTAATTATGGAGTACTTGGTGAATATTAGCAAAAGGCGCGCATTCTGGAGCTTAAATGAAGATATTTTGAATATTACTATTCTGAAGACCAATACGCCGTATCCATCAAGGAAGATACGGCGTATCCGTGCCTACACTCACCAAAGACCATAAAGGAATGAAGCTCAATACGCCGTATCCAGAAGAAGTCAATACGCCGTATTCAATGTATAGTATGTGAATATTCTTGAAGATATCAAACGTGGTCCCTACTCTAAGAAACTCCAATACACCGTATCCAATCCCTTGGATACGCCTTATCGAACCGACATCCAGACCCTAGTAATTACAAAACTCAAAAATGAGTTGTAAGTGTGCTAAATCATATTCTCGATACCTAAACCACAAAAGTCGATTTTCAGAGGAGAAAAAGAGCAGAAGAGGTCTTGCAACGCATTCCAATCCATAGAAGACAACGTGTAGTTTCTTATACTTTTGTAATCGTTCAGTTTATGGTATCATTCGTTAACTCGGTTAGTTTACCTTGGCTAAAACAATTACTCTTGTATTAATTATGATGTTTGAAGGCTAATACCCTTCAGGTATTAGCCATTATTATGAAGATCTGAATGTTTGGTTTTGTTTATATCTCGATTGCTTAAATTATCATTGATTTATTGATTATGTTTATCACATGATACTTGTTTACGTGCTTAAGTATGCGACCTATCATTCAACTGGGTATAGTTCTACATATTTAAAGCGCTGCAACTTCGGTGTTGTTTGGGCGTAGGTTAAGAGTCCGAGATAGCTCTGCATATAGTAATGTGTATAGGTGGAACAAATAGGATCACTAATAACGTCTTGCTTGCCTGATTAAATTGGTTGTACCGTAGTAGGTAGTGGCTTAGTACTAACTAATAAGTTTTGATTATTGGTATAGTTTGGATTGTTGACTACCACCTAACATAAATTATCGTTAAGCAGTAAGTGGGTAAAGTCTTAATGAGATAGGGTTCGTATGACATACACGGTGTCGTCCTCTAGATGAATTATAATCAATATAAATAAGGATGCTTTATGCGGATGCTTTAATTGTGACAGAATTACTGCGTCTAGGTCTTAGGATGAAGTCCCGCCTAAGTCTAAGAATGATATGCCTCTTCGAGATAAGTAATCATTGCACTGAATAAACAAACCAACTTCTAATCGGATTAATGATGGCTAATACAGTTTTCTATCATAAGGCTCGACCGCTCTTTTAGCTTCTGTTAATTTGCTTGTGTGGGTTAAAGTGTCTTTAATTGATTGTAGTCACCAACCAAACCCGTGCCAGTCTCTCAGGCTGAAACCCCCATTTACCTGTTAAAATTAGGATTAGAACTAACATAGGATTAGCATAGGTTTGACTTAGATTAGAATTAACATAGATTAGATAACCAAAGTATAAATAAATTAAGAGATTTAACCTCACTTCAAGTGTTCGACACCCTACTTACTACGAATCTACCACCGACCGGGTACACTGCCCGTTAAAGTGTTGTTTTTTGTTAAGTCGGCAAAATATAAATTTAAAACTTGAACTATCATAAATAAACACCACACAATGACACATCAACGGTTCAAGATAGTTTTAGGCAACAAGAGGTCTAGCGCTACTTAGGCAACACGTAAACAGGGAAAATTCTCACTAAAGTACTTGTGTCTGATTTTAAAAACAAGCAATGTTTCTCACCCCAAAGTTATAAAACATTTATTCAAAACGAGTAAAAGTGCGGGGCTATGAACTCA
The DNA here is from genome assembly GCA_026074375.1 of Tanacetum coccineum. Taxonomy (NCBI): domain Eukaryota; kingdom Viridiplantae; phylum Streptophyta; class Magnoliopsida; order Asterales; family Asteraceae; genus Tanacetum; species Tanacetum coccineum. The sequence goes on from BQNB010109566.1 coordinate 9,084, forward strand.
CCTTAATTGATGAATTGAAGTAGTATTTGGTCAAGTTATAATATCACTCGGTAACGAACAACGGCTCACGAACACGACCTAGGTATTTTAGTCGTTGACTTAGAATCAGAATGATAGAGAAATGTGAAAATATGCATAAGGGTTCACTAGTGTACGTTTATTAGTAAGTTTCCAAAAATAGCTTTTGTGATCGTATCGCAGTTGAAATATTACGATATAAAACATGTATTAATATTGAATATTAATGGTTTTTCTAACATGTGCCCTGAGGCACATGATAAGGTGGGGACAGAAGGTTGTGTGTCATAGTCTGATTGACCAGCAGTTATTATTATTAATCATTATTAGGTCCCACAATTACATGTTGGCCAATCAGGTTGTGACACACAGCCTTCTGTCCCTACCTTATCATGTGCCCTGATGGCACATGTTAGAAAAACCCAAATATTAATACCATATAATAATTGTTAAGTAAAGTATATACACAAATTTTCTTTTATAGATATTTAATTCAGCATCTTACTAATTTCCCATATCTCTAGTTTAGGTGTACGTTTAAAATATTTTCTATGTATAAAGATTTTACAGAAATTTCGGCATGATTCGTTCGTGTTTTCACGTTTTCCCAAATTCGTTGACTTTATTTAAAAATCACTTTCAAACCACTTTTAATTTATATTTCGCAATTACAACCTATTTATCCTCAAAACTCTTTTATAAATTAGTCAAAGACACTTCGGGCCCTTATTGGGCTTTTAGGCCCAATAAGCCTATTGTAATAATCTGTAACGTTTAACGCTCAAAATAAGTTAAACGCATAGTATTCAAGTTGTACGTTATTAAATAAGCTATTCGTAAGCTTATCCAATAATCTACACCGTGGGTTTACGCCTTGGCGTATTGTTCTCATATTGGGTTGTGACCCGTTAAGTCAAAAATGTGGGTTTAAACTTAACCATTTAGCCCGATAAGCAAACCATTAAATAGTAAAACACAAGACTTATTAATAAGCTACCAAAAAGCTTCCAATAAGCCAAGTTTAATGAGCCGAACCTTAGAGCTTACTTATTTAGCTCGTTGGTTGTTAGGCTTTTTGTGAGACGCGGCTTATCCGAGCTTATTTGTAAAGCCGAATAAGTTTATCATTGTCCTTTCAAAAATAAGCTAGAGACAAGTCAAACAAAAATAAGCCGAAATAAGATAAGCCAAATCTATTCATTCTTTTTGTTTCCTAGTTGGGCCGAACCAAATATATAAGTCCAATAAGCTCTAATAAGCCATTCCTGGCTTATTTATAAGCCAGATCAATAAATAAGCTAATAGTACATATTTTTATTACATAAAAATAACTACGATCACAAAACTATACTTTCCTTGTTCTATTTTCTTTTTAGTCGAACCATATACATAACTTTTTAAGATTTACGTAGCTTCAAAAACTTGTTATTTACAAAATGAGTTGTACAACTAGTGTTTATGCACAAAGATGAACATAAAAGTACAAGTTTTATCTAGATTGAGTGACTTACAAAAGATGATGGTTTAGAAGGATGATCAAAGACTAATAACAACCCAAACGTTGTTTATAACTACCCGAATACAATAAGAATCAACCACAACTCAATATCTTCAAAGGTTTTTGATCAAGATTGAAAAGAAATGGATTTGTGTGTGTATGTTGGTGCGTTCGAATCAAGAGAGAAAAAGAAAGAGGTGTGTGTTTTCTATGTGTGAAATGAGTATGAAAATGGTTAAGATAACATATAAACTAGCTCCAAAAATCACACCACATGCATGTATGTGTGTGTATGACCGATGTGGGGATAAGGGGTCCTAGGGGACCAATTTGATCATCCAATTATGCTTGGTTAAGGACTAGAGCATGAGCCATATTGTAGGGATCATGTTAACTTGTATCATCAATTCAAAAATGGCATCCTATGAGTGTATGCATGCATATTTTTGGTGCTAAGCTTAGGTTTTGAGGTGGTTCGGGACCTATTTGGTCTCTTCAATGTTAGAACATGGTTAGTGCATGAACATGAATTAATTTCCAAGGTTTCCATACATACATGCATTAAGATACTTAACCGATTACGTAAATAACGAAAATGATTAACGACTTTACGAAAAAGTCCGAAATTATAAATACTAATTAAAACTGTAAAAATGTAATAACTGTTGAAAGGCTATGATAAAATATAATACGGTTCGCTCTCGGAGACATTTCATTTACTTATTCGGGACCAAAACTTACCGTTCGCGTAAAGTTAAATCGGAAACTTATAAAATTCAAAATACTTAACGAAAATGGCTAGGTCACTGATCGAAAAATTACAGGTTGTGACATAAATGGGTTTAGAAAGTTAATGTGTTACATCTATAAAAGATTAAGACTTAAGGGACTAAAGTTGTTAATTGCTAAATGAGTTATATAAGTTATTGTGTCCAAATAAGAAAGAGAGGGACTTAAGGGACCTAAGTTGCCAAAAGGTCAAAGTAGTACCTAATTTATAGTTAGAAACACTATCACATTCTAGACATTTCTTGTCTGTGTTTGTGTGGGTCGGTCTGGAAAAGGAAAAAGAGGAGGGAAGACAAAGATTGTCAAGAGTTAAGTTTATAACAATAATCCCACAAGGTAAGTAATCTTTTAATTAAGTTAATTGAATGGTTTATAAGTGTGGGTTCATGTACCCAATTTGGGGGTTTTGGGAAATTCATATTCTAAAACAAGAATTAAGATGTTTATTAATAAAGGTTAAGGTTAATTAAAGATTAAGATATGATCATATAATGATTAAGGATGAAATTTGGGTAACTTATGGGTTGTGTAAATTCATATTATAATGTCTTATTAATATGTATAATTGTGGTTTAGGAAGGATAGCAGGGGGATGAAGATGATGATGTTCATGGTTATGGCTAAGGAAGCCTAGGTAAGTAATATGGTATTAACTTTTTGTTGTATCAATTTATCATATAATGTCTTATATTTTAGTTTTGTTAAGTGTTGGAAGGAATGAAATAAGGGACTTAAGCAAGATATAGGAGCTAGACTAGCAGACAACTAGTTAAGGTAAGTGTTTACGTAGCTTTGCCCTTGGTTAAAGATTATGATGAATTGATTGTTATTGCTAGATGAATAATAGCATTATGAACTTGTGGAATTATTATGAAGAATGCATAATTCTTGTATGAATGAATTGTATATGATGATATGTTATTACCTATTACTTACTAAGCGAAAGCTTACATGTTTAAGTTGCAATATTTTGTAGGTTAAAGCGAAGAAGGTAAAGGCTTAAGAACGTACACAGTTTGGGAGGTGTATATATACTTGTAATTTGTATGCAATAAGTAGGATGCCGAGCTTGAATCAAGGTTAAACCCCGACGTGTCTTATTGTTTTGTTAATGAACGTTGTCAAATGTCCAATGTCATGTAATGTGGAATTGTAAAATAGGTAAGAATCATGGTTTAATAGGTTGTTAAGGAGTATGCAAATGGGTCGAAACGGGTGTTTGGTAAACCCCGTGAAGTATATGGTTATGGGTCGCTTAGAAGACAACTGATTATGAAAATGATGTTTTATGTATGTTAATGGTTTCTGGGAAGTCTTATGAAGTTTCAAATCAATGTAGTTGAGTTTTGAGTAAAAAGGGGTTTCCTGAAAGGTAAAATGACTTTATGTAGTGGCGTAATCTTTTTGTTACGCCGTAACAAAAAGGGTGAAATGAGGTTACGGCGTAACCATAGTGGTTACGGCGTAACCTCATGTCAGATAAGGTTTTTGTCAATTTTGTTTTTGCTGTAAAAACTCAACCATAAAGAGTTAGATTGAGTTCTTTATATCGTTGTAAAGCTTATGGAGTCTAATTTATGATAATGAAACTTTTAAACCTCTAATTGTAATGTATTTTAAAAAGTATAATAAGGAATGACTCAAGGTCATTCCCGGTCTCATGCTTCCACAAAGTTTTCGATAAAGGGTCAACTTGGTATCAGAGCTTCGGTCTAAGAGAAATAGGTTTCCACTATAGGTTGCCTAAACTTAGACCACTTGTAGATGCGTAGGCCGTAAGTTTAATGAACGAAGAATGCGAATGCCTTAGTATAAGATAGTTAAATGCTTGCGGGAAATAGAATGATGATGCTTAGACATATTAATGATTAAGCAAAGTGTTTTGGTAATTGGTTATATGAATTTGACTTTGATTTGAATGTTGAGAGCTTATTAGAAAAGTTATAATTGATTATCTTGTTGTGATTACATGATATAAGGATATGAAGGTTAATTATATGACTAACTGTTCTATGAATATGGGATGGTATGTTAATTATATGTCTAGGTGATGTATGGTATGTATATGATGATATGAGTTTAGGAAATTCTTAAGCTAAGATAAATGCATAGGATTGCATTTTTATAAGAAATGACTAAAGTATATAAGTATGAGCTAAATAATGTGAAGATGTTTGAATTATGAAAAAGTTACTTAATGAAGGATTATTGTATTGAAAGTAAATGCTTATATGAATAACCAATAAAGAGTTAAAGTATGATAAGTCATATAATGTAGAAAAACATAATAAAGTAAAATGTGAAGGTATGATGAGATTAAGTACGAGAAGAATATGAGTGGTAAATAATGAATGCAATCATGTTGATATATGAAGAAATGTATGATAAGTAAGGAGAATAAATGAGCGTACCTTAAGGTAAACCAAATGAATGGATGATAAAGAATGACTAGAGTCATGAAAATAAATGAAATAGATGTAATTAATGAATAAAGTAAAGTAAATGGGTATATGATAAAAATAACCTATGTACGGTTTATGCGTGAAAAGTTAAGTGAACTAAAATGATGTTTTGGTCTAGAAAATTATTAAGTTGTCAACTTGGGGATTGACAAGAGAATGATAAATGAAGTATGAAAACATATATGTATATGTGATACATGTGACAAGTATCATTCGGATTTTGTATAATATAAAAAAAGATGATTAAGTATGAGCTAGAATTGCGTAAGGCAATAAAAATGGAAATGAAAGAGTTATGATTAGAAAGGTATGTAGATGACCAAAAGAATAAAGAATGATAAATTAAACATAGCTTGGGTCCAATGCTCAGTAAAGATTGATGATACCACAAGGGTCTCAATAACGGGTAAATCCCTACGGGAAAAAAGCCAAAAGATGAAATATAAAGACCAGCGCATGGTTGGCAATACCACAAGGGTGTGGGAAATGGTTGAATCCTTACGGGGAGAAAGCCAAGTTTCTTTCGGGAAAAAGTTAAGGAGATTTGATCCAAGACTACCAAAAGATGATATTGAAAATGAATGAGTTTTTAGTATGAGACTAATGGAAGGAAATGAAGACTTAAGTGTATAATTGTGTTATGTCGGAAGTGTATAAGTAGGATGGTTTATAATCTCATTATTTAAATGGATTGGGACGCCTCTTCATTTAAATAAAGAAATTGTGAATCACTGAACCATAAGTTTATATTTCTTTATTTGCATTGATTGGGACGCTTCTCAATGTAAATAAAGAAGTATAGATAAGTGGGCTTATATGTTCTCGGCATAGCATGAGAGGGGAATTAAGGAAGTAGTAAAATGAAAGTTTAAGATTAGTTAGACGTCATAGTAAATAGGATAGGTGGAATAAGAATTTGAATGCGACCTTTAGTAGAGACTATAGAGAGAAAGCTAAGTTTAAGACGTTAAGAGTGTAGGACTAAGGATGAAAATTGAATTGAAGTTATAATATGCGTTATGACATGGTTATACTATGAGTGATGGCTATGAAGGTCGCTAAGTTGTATTAGCACTCTTAAGTGAAATGTGAAAGTATTAGTTGATGTTTAAATTTATGAAGACAAAAGTATTAACTAATGTTGAATTACGTCAAGTTAAGATAATGTAATTTCGCGCGTGACATGTGATTTTTGACGAAAAGTTAGAAAAGAAATGAATGGGAACATAATGATATAGAGAAAAGTTACTAAAATAATAGAATCGAAAATGTAAATGTCACCTAAATGACGCTTGTCATTAAGAAAAGAGTAAGTAAGATAGGAATGAACGAGAAGTAGAATGAGATAAGGATAATTAGAAGTATAATAGCATGGCTAGAGTTGCAAAACCATGTAGGTTGATGCAACTAGTTAAGTATATGCTTGAGAATGCTAAGATGTAATATGAGGTCAATGTGAACAAGTCTTGGTTAATATTAGACGAAGAGATTCGGAGGACAAAATCTAAATAAGGAGGATAGATTTGTAACACCCAAAAACTGGCTTTTAGGTATTTTATTACGAAAAGGCCATTGGAGTAGCTTGACTATGACTTTTATAAGTTTGAAGACGTTATATGATTGGCTAGTCAAACCTGGTAGTCAACTATAAGTATAAATAATATGTAAATGGGTTTAAAAAGTTAATGTGTCACATTTATAAAAGATTAAGACTTAAGGGACTAAAGTTGTTAATTGTTAAATGAGTTATATAAGTTATTATGGCCAAATAAGAAAGAGATGGACTTAAGGGACCTAAATTTCCAAAAGGTCAAAGTAGTACCTAATTTATAGTTAGAAACACTATCATATTCCAGACATTTCTTGTCTGTGTTTGTGTGGGTCGGTCTGGAAAAGGAAAAAGAGGAAGGAAGACAAAGATTATCAAGTGAGCAATTACTGGAAGATTAAGGTTCTTATTCAAGAGTTAAGTTTATAACAATAATCCCACATGGTAAGTAATCTTTTAATTAAGTTAATTGAATGGTTTATAAGTTTGGGTTCATGTACCCAATTTGGGGGTTTTGGGAAAATCGTATTCTAAAACAAGAATTAAGATGTTTATTAATAAAGGTTAAGGTTAATTAAAGATTAAGTGTACGAAATTAGGTTTTACATCATATGATCAAGATATGATCATATAATGATTAAGGATGAAATTTAGGTAAATTATAGGTTGTGTAAACTCATATTATAATGTCTTTTTAATATGTATAATTGTGGTTTAGGAAGGATAACAGGGGGATGAAGATGATGATGTTCATGGTTATGGCTAAGGAAGCCTAGGTAAGCAATATGGTATTAACTTTTTGTTGTATCAATTTATCATATAATGTCTTACATGTTAGTTTTGTTAAGTGTTGGAAGCAATTAATTAAGGGACTTAAGCAAGATATAGGAGCTAGACTAGTAGACAACTAGTTAAGGTAAGTGTTTACTTAGCTTTGCACTTGGTTAGAGAATGAGATGGATTGATGGTTATTGCTAGATTAATAATATCGTTATGAACTTGTGGAATTGTTGTGAGGAATGTATAATGCTTGTATGAATGAATTGTATATGATGATATGTTATTACCTATTACTTACTAAGCGAAAGCTTACGTGTTTAAGTTGCAATGTTTTGTAGGTTAAAGCGAAGAAGGTAAAGGCTTAAGAATGTACACGGTTTGGAAGGTGTATATATACTTGTAATTTGTATGCAATAAGTAGGATGCCAAGCTTAAATCAAGGTTGAACCCCCACGTGTCTTATTGTTTTGTTAATGAACGTTGTCAAATGTCCAATGTCATGTAATGTGGAATTGTAAAATAGGTAAGAATCATGGTTTAATAGGTTGTTAAGGAGTATGTAAATGGGTCGAAACGGGTGTTTGGTAAACCCCATCAAGTATATGGTTATGGGTCAGTTAGACTACAATTGATTATGAAAACGATGTTTTGTGTATGTTAATGGTTTTTGGGAAGTCTTATTAAGTTTCGGATCAATGTAGTTGAGTTTTGAGTAAAAGGTGTTTCCTGAAGGGTAAAATAACTTTCTGTAGTGGCGTAGTATTTTTGTTACGCTGTAACAAAAAGGGGGAAATGAGGTTACGGCGTAACCATAGTGGTTACGGCGTAACCTCATGTCAGATAAGGTTTTTGTCAATTTTGTTTTTCCCATAAAAACTAAACCGTAAAGAGTTAGATTGAGTTTTTTATATCGTTGTAAAGCTTATGGAGTCTACTTTATGATAATAGAACTTTCAAAGATATAATTGTAATACCTTAAAAGCTTAAAAAGGCCAATTCCCCTTTTAAAGATCCAAATGGCCCAAACAGTTATCTGGCCCAATCCCCCTTTAACAACTGTTAACCCAATACACCTTTTACACCTGACACCGTTAGTCCTTAAGGACTAACATTGTTAGTCCAAAAGGACTAACGGTGCAATATCCACCCAACTCCAAGGACCAAAAATGCACACTACAAGGACTGTGGTTTCAACAATATTATACACTTTAAGGGGACAATTTTGCCAATTCCCCAAACCTATGCCCTGTTAACCCAAAAACCAAATTTCCCGCCATTGCACTGTACATCTCCCCCAACCCACGTGATACTATAGCACCCTGCAACAAACAAACAAAACCCTCACCCCACTCTAAAATGTCACTCTCTAACCTCACCCCACTTCACATATCGCCAAAGCCATGTTGGCAATCCCTTGATTCCCCATTGGTGGATTAATAAAGACCAAATTGAAGGGATGTGATGCAATTGCTTGGAGCCCAAGAAATTTTAAGGGCCAGGATTGGAAGCTTTGAAGCTCTCACACAACAAGCACAAGTAGCACACCCTGTGCTCTTAGTCCTTTATAAATAGATTAGGATTTTCTGTCATTTAATTTTAAGCACTGTAATTTTATTCAAGTTAATGAAAGTTTTAGTTTGTTCTAAAATTCTGATCTTACGAGTTTGTTGGCCATTGTTGTTTCAAAGTTTCAAAGTCATATAAGATCTCTTGTTTGCTTATCATAAGCTGTTTTTGACTTAAAACTTACTCAAAGTTTCAAAGAGTTCAAGCCTTTTATTCACCTAAAACCAAAAATCACTCATATGTGTTCAAGCATTTTGGAGCATGGTGTATAACGGATGGCCATGGTTTAGTGCTTCTTGAGAAGCTATAGGAATGGTGTATAACCGTTTTGAGTGCTTATTTTCTTAACAAAAAGCTATGGATCCTTGTGAGTTTACCATTTTCATTTTGAGCTTATTTCTGTCAAGTGCTTATTTAAGGTTTATTTTATGCTTATTCTGCTTGTTAAATGCTTATTGTGTCTTTAATATGCTTATTTTATCTTGCTTCATAAATGTCTTAAACTGTTTTAGCCTAAAAACATTTTCCCGCTTTAAGGGGGGGTGGGGGGGGGGGTGGTGTTTTGGATTTAGGTTTTAATTTATGATAAAATTTGTTTTGGTCAATGAAGTGTCTTTATACCAATTTAGAATCACCTCATGTTAGTCTTACATCATCTTTAAGCAAGTTACAATCAAGTTTGAGTTAAAATCCAAGTTTTTGTTCACAAAAGTTTGTCCTTGTGAAGGTTTTTAGTTTTAGGTATGCAAATCTTTGATTTCAAGTTTTTTTAAGGGTTTAAGAGTATGTTTTTATGTTCAAAACCACACTACGTTATGATTATATCAATCTGGTTTTAGAAGTCTTAGGTCTGTTTCATAAGTTTTAAGTATTATGGGTCAAAACAGTCACTTTTTCTAAGTATGGTCATTTATCATGCTTTTTTCAATTCATTTTTAGGACAGTTTAGGTTTGTTGTTCAAGTGTGAAATTTTGAGCATAAAGCTCATTCTTACCGTATCTAAATCTGTTTGAGGTTAGTGATTTATGTTTTAAGCTTATTTGACATGTCCTCTTTTGAGGCTGCAAAAAGCATAATTTTTGGCTTAAAAGCATAAGGCTTCTGTGACAGTGTGTTGTAATCCACTAATTCTTTGCCTTTAATCTTGCTTAAAACTTGTTTTTATGGTCTAATTTGGTAGTGTAGCATGTGATCTTTGATTGTTATAAGTTTCATGGCTTAGTATGTTGTTTAGTTAGCTTATTTTGCATTCAAGAATGCTTAAAAACTGTCTTAAGCCTTTAGATAAGTCTGCCTATAGAGTACTTAGTACTGGTAGGCTTATAAGCTTATTCTTGGCTTTAATTTGTCTACATTTGCTTATTAGGGATAGGTTCATATTTGTTTTTGCTTATTTTTGTTTACCCTTAGCTTATTTAGCCTTAAAATGCTTAACGTTTAGCAATTTAGCCTTAGTTTTTAAAAAGTCAACTGAAAGCCTTAATTTACGTATATCTGAGCTTTATTTTTCAAAGTTTTGAAAAAGAATTGCTTTTTAAAAAAGTTAGTTATTTTCAGCATATTTTGTAAGTTATTTAAAAAAAAGAAAAAATTATCTAAAAAAAGTGGAGGTGTGGGGTCGAAAACCATGACCAACCCTCTTTCAACCCCACTCCAAACACAACATCACCCACTAAACCATCGGTACCAGTAGGACCAAGCGGTCACTACTCCACCTATTTTATATTTTTGTACCCTTTTGGCCAATTTCAGCTATAAGCCATTTTGGCTTATTTCCAGCTTATTTAGATAAGCTGGGTAACCCCTTTTATTTTTCATAGATAGCCCATTGTCTTAAGCACTTTTCAGAATTTTTTCAGATTTTTCCCATTTCATTTAGTATTTTTAATTAATTTTTCTTTTTAAAACTGTTTTTAAATCATAAAAAATTAACTAAAAAACAAAAAAATATAATTCTTTTTTTTGAAATTTTCTTTTATCATATACGACTGTAGAAAATTAGATTTGCTCTCGTAGGGTTAAAATTTTAGATTTTGATTTTTAAAAGAACGGGATTAGATCCCGTTCACGTTTTTCGTGATTTTAAGCTTTAAACGCTTTCGTTTTTGGTTTAGTTTTCTTTGTTCTTACATTTTAGTCACTTAGGATTTATAAAAAGTTAAATAATCATTTTAGGATTAAATTTTGATAATTTAGGTTTTCAAATCGCGTTTTTACGTTTCCGTTTACGTTTTTAATTTAGTCATTGCTTTTGTTTTTAGTTTAGATTGCCTTTTAATTGCTTTTTCTCGTAGATTTAGAAAACCCATTCAAAGCCTTGTTTCATTCAAACATCGATTGTCAAACCGAAAAACGACTTTCCTTTGCACGCCTCGTTGGGAGAACGCCCCGGGTAGGTTTTTAGGGTTTTGCTTTGGGTAAAAGTGAAATCTTTTGAAAGCCTCACGAAATACTTACTTATCTACTATTATTGATAGTATCCTTACGTATTTATATATTATTTATTTATATATACGTATTTGGATTGAATCAGTATGTTAATGGTTTTTGGGAAGTCTTATAAAGTTTCGGATCAATGTAGTTGAGTTTTGAGTAAAAGGGGTTTCCTGAAGGGTAAAATGACTTTCTGTAGTGGCGTAATCTTTTTGTTACACCGTAACAAAAAGGGTGAAATGAGGTTACGGCGTAACCTCATGTCAGATAAGGTTTTTGTCAATTTTGTTTTTCCCATAAAAACTAAACCGTAAAGAGTTAGATTGAGTTTTTTATATCGTTGTAAAGCTTATGGAGTCTACTTTATGATAATAGAACTTTCAAAGGTATAATTGTAATGTTTTTTAAAAATTATATTAAGGAATGACTCAAGGTCATTCTCGGTCTCATGCTTTTGTAAAGTTTTCGATAAAGGGTCAAATTTAGAGTCGGGAAAGGGGTGTTTCAATCAAATTTCACCAAATCATGTAAGAATGTGGATTTGAAATTAATAGATGTATTTGTGATTGATAGGATATATGTACTCTTATCACTTGAAGTGACAAGAAGATAAACAAATCTACTAATAATTATCACTTGAAGTGACAAGAAGATAAACAAATCCACTAATAATATATTGCAATCAAGATTTGACATGAAGTTAATTAGTTGTTGCCTTGTTGGATATGGTTCTTAGAATGTGACCCAATATGGATTTGTTTCAGAGTTAAAAACATTATAAGGACAATATTCTTGAGAGGTTCAATGTGAGGGATTCCGACCTAGCTAGAATTCAATGACATCTTTTAATTCTATTTAAAATAGAGGTAAAGGTGTTGCCCATTTTGAATACTCAAAGAATATTGGGCATCTTATGTGTGTAATAACGTGTGTTACCTGATTTTATAACCAGGTCAAGTATACCAGTAATTCAAGTGATGATCATTTGAATAGTATTACACAAGTACTATGATACTTTTGAAATTGCATTATGGAAAATATCTGGCTGCTATCAAATGATAAAGTAATGCAAATTTGGATTCTTACTTAAAAGAATCTAGATCCACTAGAGCGGATGTACTTACGCTAAGTGGAAAGCTATGTCTTAGAAATCTTGAAAGTATTTCAAACAAACGCTTATAGCTAAATCTATGATGAAATCCAAATTTATCATTTAAGATAAATTTATAGAATATGCGGGATATTTACGTTAATTCGTAAAGGACATACCAATATGGCGTAAACCGATAACGACCATGTTTATAAAGTGTGATAGTCAATTAAATTTTGACAGAGCTCATATCACAATGTAAAACGATAAGTTGAGACATATTCATCATAGACGGTGATTGGTGTGACAACTACTATCAAATAGAGTTATCACGATTGACTACGTAAAGTCAATGGATAACATCGCGGATCCGCTTATGAAAGGCTTAAGCAGAGAGTTATTTAGAGAGTCGTCTAAAGGAATGAGACTAAAGCCCTTGAAGGAATGATTTTCTATGAAGGAAAACCTAACCCGGTTGACTGGAGATCCCAAGATCTAGGTTCAATAGGACAACCTAATCATAGAAAGGTAGGGGAAGTCACGTCAATATGGAGTGTTACTTAAAATTGTAACATCCTAGTCCATTCCTATAACAAATGTGACTTGTTGAGGTTAAACATATGGCTTTAATGATTTGTAGAACCAGGCTAGTGCTCATGACAATAAAGGGCATGACTATGAGGACTTGACAAGGTCAGGGAGAGTCGTGTGTGAGTGTGTATTGTCGTCTACGTAAACAGAGGCTGAGTTCAAGGACATCACGTCTACTCAGATCTAGGAGGCTAAGTGCATCTCATAAGGGAAGGTTTAAAGGGTAACACATACATATCCTATGTAGGACTCAACCGCAGAAATTTTTCCAAAACTTTTGTTTGTTTTCGACCGATTTTAATTCATGTAGGGGATTGTTGGAAAAATAGTTTGGCAAAATGTGTTTTTGCAAACTTTGGACATTATTTAATATATGTATATGTTATATATATATATTTATATTAGCTTGTAGCATTGCGTTATCCTTGAAGAGTTATAACACCCCATGTTTTAGGGTCATTGTACGTCGTCAATAAATTCACTATTTATTTTTAGTATTGTACGCGTTTGCTTTTAAATTGAAGACGTTAAGTTAAATCGCGTAAGCTAAAAATTATCGTTCAATGTAAATGGGCATCAAATAATTAAATGTTTACATCAAGCAAGTGTTAAGTAATTATTTTGAGGATAATTATTAACTTTGTTCATTTTATTTTTATTGGTTACGTGAAGTGTTTACGTTTCGTGATAAAATACATTTAAGCACACCCGAAAGCACCAAAACTTTTCTACGCTTCAACAAATACCCACAATTATACCTAATACTCAAAATTTGCAAAATAACATCACATATACACTCTTATGGCCGGATATGAGATGGGAGATACAAAGATATTATCTACAAAACACATCCCCTTGATTTCATG
>BQNB010109567.1:8311-19773 GCA_026074375.1 Tanacetum coccineum
CGTTGATCTCGCATACCCCGTTTTCCCACAAAAATTTTCAAAAATATGAAAAAATTTAAAAATTTTCAAAAATAAAATAAGTGTTTTTGTCACAATTTTGACTTTCCTGCTGGGTAGAATAAGAGTAAATTTTGACTCGATCGAGCGTGTTGAGCTCTAGCTTATTCCTTAACTTTTAGGCTAAGCGTTCGCGAAAATTCGCGAAGAACGAAAAATGATAGAGTTAAGTATGAGTGGGATGCTAAACAAGGATTAGTTGGAAATCTTAAGAGCTCATGTATGTAATTTGTTGTTTTTTCTCCCATAAGCTCTTAACCGGACTAATATACGTGCTGTTTTTGGAGATTAAACTTAAATCAGCAAATTTTATGTAATATATAGCAAAAATTTTAGTCTTAGTTCAAACTTATACTTGAATTTTTCAAAAAGAAGTCTTCTCTATAAAAAAATGATAAAATGATAAAAAAATATAATAATAATAAAAGCTGTGGGCTGATAAAAGTTTACTACCTCTTGCCGGCTCACAACCGATGTGGTAGTCTTCTAAAGAAAGCCCATAGTAAGAATAAAAATCCGAGGCTGATAAAAGTTTGTTGCATCTTGCCGGCTCACAACCGATGTTGCAGCCTTCTAAAAGGTCGAGGGTTACAATTGCATAAATGTTTAATATTAAGTTTGAATTAATAAATAGATTTCTTTTTGTTAAATTCAAATATGTTTTTAAACTTTGACTATTCTATTTTTAAAGCTATGTATATTCGGGAAACTTGAGAGTTTTTGAAACCTAAGGTCCGTGAGTCCCGATACTAGTCTTTGTGGGGTGTCAAAAGCCTGGTCACTTAGCCGCAAGGTTGGGATGTGTCGAGACGAAAGTCGCTACATGGGATGATCTCGCCTTCAAACTCATTATTCTCGGGTGGAACGTGAAGCATAGTATTTTGTAAAACGTTGATCCATGGTTGAAATTTAAAATAGCGCATTCACATAAGATATAATAATTATCAGGAGTAAAAAGTTCACAATTTGCAAATATGAGTAGTGTTAGCATCTTAACTAATATTTAACTGTGATCTCGTTTTAAGCTTGTTTGGATAAGTGAAAAATCAGGGACGATGAATTTATCCTTTTTGGGGCATTCTCGGATCGAAATGCATCTTGTTCTATGATCCCTAAACAGTTATGGAAATAACGAAAGTCGAAATATTCTATGTTTATATATAAAACAAATGATGAAAAGATTTATAAAAATGGGAAAATGAGGTGTTTTATAACTTATGATTTCTTAACTTTCCCCACAAAAGTCTTTGCTACTTTTCAAAAATTTAGTTTGGGGAAGCTTTTGAGGTATTTGGTTTTAAAACATATAATATTGCGTGAGGACACGCAATCGCTTAGTTTGGAGAATTTTGATATGTGTGAAAACACATATTCATTTTATATCAAAAATGGCCCATAAAAGCCAAAATTATGCTTAAAATGCTTGTATATTGCTTGTTTTGTCTTTATAATTGTGTAGGTATGGATATAGCAAAAATCATAAGAAAATGGTCAAAATCGGACAAAAACGGACACGGGAAAGGAAAGAGTGTACAAGAGCCGGGGATTTGATAACAAGAAAGGATAAAAGTCAACCATGGTCATCCAAGGTCAACCAAAGTCAACTCACTAAATGACAAAAACCCAAAAAAATCCAAAAATAGCCCCTCATTGTTAAACATATTTCACAAATAACCCTTAAAACCCTAACGGTGTTAACTTTCTATTAATAAAAGTTAACACTCGTTATCTACATATAAACCACACTCTTATTTATAACCAAGCCAAAACACCCGGCCCAAGCCCAAATCCAACATCCCGAGCCAACCTCGGTCAAAAAGTCAAATTGGTAACAAATTTACCCGCCCAATTCCTTTTACTATTCATTCGTCCCCCACCTCATTTCCCCTGCACCTCACCCATACCCAATCCGTACACCCACATTCTCTCATGTCAACATCAATTAAATGCCAGGGTGGCAATCCTAGTGAGTACGCATCAAATCAAGGGCAAAGATTGGATTTCAAGGGAATTAATCAAAAAGGGACGGCTTGGATTATTGCTTGGGCCTCACTCCTCATCTTCTCTCACAAAAGAAGCACAAGCCAAGCTCTAGATCATTCTCCTAAAGCCTATAAATAGAAGGCTTCATCCTCAAAATTAGGGCATCTAGAGTAGTTTTATGTTCTAGTTTTAGCTTATTTTTATGTCAAATTTAGCTTATTTCTGTCTTAAAACATTGTAATTTCCTTTCATATGCTTTGTAATCTCCTTTTATATTAATGAAATTTTAATTCAGCTTTTAATTCTCTTTACATTGTCATTTTACCTTAAACTGCTCAAATAAGCTCTTATCTTACTCAAATAAGCTATTCTGTTGTTAATAAGCTCTTATTAAGTTCATTTGAGTCTCTAAGCTTGAATTGAACATTAATGGATCATTAATTTTACTTAAACCATAAAATCAGCTTAAAACCTTTAAACTCTTTTGATAGTTAAATCCTTAGTTTTCACATTTTTGTTAAAATTCAGTCATAAAAACCAAAAATATTAGCATAGGTATGCTTGTTAAGTGATCGTGAATAGTGAATTAAGTGTGGATTAAAAAGTAAAGTGTTGATTAATAATTTTCGGATTATTTAGATTTCTTATTTGAATATTTCGAAGGGCAAAAGCCGAAGAAATAATCAAACATCAAATCTAGTAATTAAAACTTTTTTTAGATATCGTTATTCATATAATAGCCACGTCGTGAGAAAAGATATTTTTTATGGGTGTTAATTCGTCTATCTTTTAAAGTAATTGTGTACCAAATTAAGGCTGTTTTTCAATATAACCAAACGTTGTGAGAAACGGGTTTTTAAACGGGTACCAATTCTTTATTATCTTTTTATTTCACATTTAATGATCTTTTCACATCACTTGACAAGCATATCCGTTTTAGTTATATCTTAGTAGTAATTTAGTTTTTTTTTATTATAGAATTAGTATAATCCAATATCAAAAACTAAAAGATATTCAAGCATCAATAAGGAACATTAACGTAAATCTCAAATTTCAATTCTCGTTAGGATGACGACTCCAGGTAAGATTAGATTTTTACTTGTTCTCAAGGATTATTTATTTTAACGAGATACTTAATATTATATACATACGGCTAGTACGTATTTATACGATATCAAAAATGGCCCCGTTGCCTTATGTTTAATATTATGTTTAAATTAATAAATAGATTTCTTTTTGTTAAATTCAAATATGCTCTGTTGAACTTTGGACTATTCATTTTATAAGCTTGAATATTCAGGAAACACTGAGAGTTTTTTAAACATAAGGTCCGTGAGTCCTGATACTAGTCTCTGTGAGTGTTACTGCCTGGTCACTTAAGCCGCAAGGTTAGGATAGATCTCGAATGCTGCCGAGACAAAAAGTCGCTACATGGGATGACTCGCCTTCAAATCATTATTCTTGGGTGGGCAATTGATAGCTTAGTATGTTGCAAACATTGATCCATGGTTGAAATTCACAAAATGTTCATTCACTTAGATATTAAAATGTGGGAGTTAAAGTTCACAAGTTGCAAATATGAGTAGTGTTAGCATCTTTACTAATATTTAGCTGTGATTTTGTTTTAGCTTGTTTAGTAAGTGAAAAGTCAGGGCCGTGGAATTTATCCTTTTTGATTTTTGGATCGAATGCTCTTGTTCTATGCATAACAGTTATGGAAATAACGAAAGTCAAATATTCTAAGTTTATATATAAAAAAAAGTTTTGAAAATGGGAAAATGGGGTGCTTTAAAACTTGTGATTTATAAACTCTCTCCACAAAAGTCTTTGCTACTTTTCAAAGATTTAGTTTGGGGAAGTTTTGAGGTATTTGGTTTTAAAGCATATAATATTACGTGAGGACACACAATCGTTTAGTTTGGGGAATTTTGATATGTGTGAAAACACATATCCGTTTTATATCAAAAAATACCCTAAAAAGACAAAATTGTGCTTAAATTGCTTGTTTTGTCTATGTGATTATGTAGGTACGGATGATAGCAAAAAAAATCGGCAAGATAACGGTCAATAAACGGCAACACGGACACGAGAACGGGAAAAGAGCGTTCAAGAGCGAGGATTTGATTGCTAAGAAAGGTTATGATGGTCATCCTCACGTCAACCCTTGGTCAATCAAAGTCAACTCACTAGAAGACAAAATTCTCAAAAGTCCAAAACAGCCCCTAATGTTTAACCTTATTACATAAATGGTCCTTAAAATTAATAAACCTTAACCATTTTTACCTAAAAAATCATTACCGGCACTAATCCCTTAATATATACCACCTAGGCCCAAGTCAAAACCAATCATACCAAGTCAAAACCACCACCCTTTTTTATAGAAGTAATAACTCTGCGGGAAAAAAACAATTTTTAACTGTTCATCATTCTCTCCCGTTTAACCTCGAGCTTAAAACAAAGGGCAATGCAAATTGACTACGTGTGGCTTCAAGATTCACGTGTTAAAGGTGCAAGTGGCAAAAGAAAACTGTCACCAGACTCTCTCAATTGGCTAAACCACAAAAGAATGCCTGGTGATGAAGAATACAGATCCAAGGGATCAAATTTTTACCACTATATTGCGTGCCAAAACAGCATAAGGGGGGGGGATAATCTGACACACGGATTGCCACGCTGGCAATCCGTGTGCTCACCAAATTGATCCAACGGCAGCAAATAATGATCCAATGATGAGCAAAGATTCAAGGGACATGATTAATTGGAGCGTATAACAGATTTTGGACCTAGAAGCATCCTTTCAGCACTATAATACAAACTAGTTCCCTCACACACACATGATCTTCTTTCTTGCATTTTTTTAGTTTTTAAAGTAGCTTATGTAATTTTTTAGTTTAAATGTAATTTTTCTTTTTCAGCTTATTGTAATCTGTCCTTTTATGAATTTTACTCAGCTTTCTATTTCATCTCTTACTTTTACACAATCTGTTTTTACTTTCTTAGCTGCTTCAATTTCTCAATTACTCTGTTTACTGTTTGATAAGCTTCCCATAAGCTATTATTAGATCTGTGCGTCTCTATGCTCAAAGTGGAGCTCTATTAAGCATTTAATCTACTTTAACTCTTAAAATCAGTTAATACCTTTGCTAGTAGGATATGAGCTGTTTGGGATGATAAGCTTACAATGGAAGAGCTTATTGGACTTTTACTAGCTTATCTTTAGATAAGCTAGAGCTGTTGAATGCTCTTTGAGCCTTTTATTGCCTTTGTTTAGCTAAGGCTTATGTAAGTTCTTCTTTAATTTCAAGTATATTAGCTTAATAGTTGCATTTGCTTATTCTCAGCTTATCTCTTGTTATTGTGCTTATCTTGTTTATTATGCTTATTAAACTTGATTGTCATCTGTTTTCAGCTTTTGTAGTGTAGATCTTAGTTTTTTCATTTTTTGTCTAATAAATCATTAAAAATCCAAAAAATGTTAGCTTAAATAGTAGCTTATTGTTTCTGGCTTATTTTCTTATTGTTATATGTTCATTATAGTTGTCATAAACTGTTTGATATCTGGTATTAAAGTTTTGCTCATTAAAAAGCTTTTTCATAAGCCAAAATGATTTTAAGTCTAGTTAAAGGGGTGTTTGGCATAGCAGTATTAACCACAAGTTAATACTGCTAGTGGCCAATTGGTCTTAAGATTTTGATTTTAACTTCTCATTTAAGTCTTTTAGTGCTAGATTTATAAGCTAGGTTAGGTCAAATTAGTTTTTCATAAATTAGGATAATATTAGTTTAAATCTGTTAAGAGTCATTTGCATTTTTAGTTTCTAATCAATTTAGTAAAAGTTAATGCTTAATTTGTCCTTAGTTTTTGTCTTTAAGAGCATAGAATCAAGTTCATTTAGCCTGCACTTAGTTGTTCCATGTTTTGATTGTCAATTGCATCAGCAGCTTTAACTGCTTAAGGCCATTTTTCAATCTAAATTTTTAGCAAGTAAAAGTAGTATTTAGGCTTAGATTTTTAGCATGCTTATAAATTTAGGTTGATAGTTTATCTGTTTTAAGTTGTTTTTCAATAAAAAGTACTTTTGATTATCTGTTTTAGCTTTAAATATGCACTTTGTCTTTTAATTTAAAGTAGGATAACTCAGCAGGTTTGAGTGATTAAGCTGTTTTCAATAAGTTTTCCAAATAAAGTCCTGTGTATTCAAATAGTTTTTAAAACTTGTTTTAGGAAAACTTTAAGTTATAGTTTAAGCCTGAATAAGTCATATCCCTACAAGGATCCAAAAGCTTATCTAAAAATAAGCTCAAAGATCCCTATAGGGCCTGTTTGGTTACTAGCGTTCAATTAAGTGCTTATTAGGACAATTTAGCTTATAGCTTTTTAGTTTTTACTCACTGTCCATTTAAACTAGCTTATTAGGTTAGGATTAGTATAAAAGTGCTTTTTGTTCTTAGGTTTTAGCTTATTTCAGCTTTTTGAGTTCTAAAAGTTTGAAAAAACAAAAAAAATTAGTTTTAGTTGTTTTTCTGCCTTTTAAGCCATTTTTTAGCTTATTTCTTGAGTTTCAATAAAAGTTTCTTTTATTAAAAGTGCTTATTTTTAGCTTTTTTAAAACTTTGTTTTTATTAAGTTTTCAAAAAAAGGGAAGGTGTATTAATCGGGGGATGAGATGCTCGAACCCCGATACCTCAACACCCTCAACCTTTATAACAACACAGCCACACACCTCACTACCAACTATGCCCTGGGGTCTTTTTCGTTATACTTTTACAAAATTTAATATTTGTAGTGCAATGTCCAGTTTTAGCTTTTAAGCTGTTTAAGCCTTATTTCGTTAGCTTATTCGTTTAGCTGTTGATACGAGCTTATTTTTCCTATGTACCTTTTGTTCAAGCTATTTTTTCATAATATTTTCTGTATTTTTATATTTAGTTAGTATTTTTTAAAAACATTTATTTTATTAAAAACTTTAAAAAATCATAAAATAAAAATTATAATCTCAATAAAAATATTAATTTTTTTTATAAATTTTCTTTTATAGTAAAGTTTTAGGAAAAATAGTTTTGCGTTGTAGGATTAAAATTGCAAAATTTCAATTTTTAAAGAACGGGATTCGTTTCCGTTATCGTTTTCGTGTTTTTAAGCTCATTTCAATTCCGTTTTTGTTCTAGTTTTCTTTAAACTTACTTTTTAGTCAATTAGAGTCTATT
Organism: Tanacetum coccineum; assembly: GCA_026074375.1. Classification (NCBI taxonomy): domain Eukaryota; kingdom Viridiplantae; phylum Streptophyta; class Magnoliopsida; order Asterales; family Asteraceae; genus Tanacetum; species Tanacetum coccineum. The sequence goes on from BQNB010109567.1 coordinate 15,560, forward strand.
AAAAGAGAAAATTTCATTTTAGGTTTAATTTTGGAAATTTAGTTTTTTTTTAATCACCGTTTAGGGTTCCCGTTTTGCGTTTTTAGTTAAAGTTTAATTTCCCCGTATTTGTTTTCATGCTTAATTGTTGTCATTTGCTTATTTTAATTGTATTTAATTCATAGACTGATAATCAATTCAATCTTTGTTACCATTCAATCATTGTCCGATACAACAAACTGTGGTCTCAATTTCATAATATGTGGGGAATAACGACCGGGATCATTACTTCCCGGTTAATATACGTATTATATATATTAATTGTGTAGGATTTTCTTTTTACCTTTGTCCTCAAGGGTAATTAGGGAATTTCCATATACTTTTGTATTATTTTACGTATACTATAATTGCTACATCAATAACCTTGTTGTTTCATTGAAATAAATAAGTTAAAAACAAGTTGTCCCAAGTTTGCAACAAATGGAAATCATAGTTTAAAAATACAAACAAGGAACAAGTAGTGCATGAAAAGTCGTATTGAAAATGTAAGTTTATAAATGCATGAATGACCCAAAGTATAAGTTAGCCTTAGAAGTTAGCACCTGGAAATACCATGCTTCACATGTCAACATAAAGTTGGTGGTATGGTTTAAGTAAGTAATAGGTTGGACCGCAAGATTTTAGGATTATAGCTTGATATAAAATATTCAGAAAAGTATTACGATTGCTCTAGTCATGACATCGAAAAAATAGACAAAGTTATGGATGCAAATTTAATGCTTATCATGTACCCTAGGGAGGTGTCCAAAGTGAGACACCCGCAGTCCAGCATGGTATACGTCTGTTGGCCTAGTTGGCACCAATCATGAACGGGGATGTCAATCACAATAGATCTATTTATAACACACGCGCTTACACAAAGTAATTAACGAATCATGATAATTCAAGCATAGTAGATTATCGCTACTTAGGCTAATTCGTAATCATTTAAAAGAAAGTAAAGTATTTGCGTCCATAAGTAAAAACAAGCAATGTATCTCACCCCGAGATTTATAAATATTTGTAAACAAAGTAAAGTGAGGCTTTGTAACCTTTGCCCTTTTTGTGTTCTGAATATTTCATTTATAGTCCTTTGACTATTTGACTTTTATCAGTTTATTCAGATTTTTGTACCGTGTTGACGGTGGTGATTTTATGAGATATGTGATGAATTGTGGTTTATTGTGATTAATAATCCCTTTTGGAAGGTATTATTGTGTTATGTGTATTCCGGGTGGTTTGACCCGTGAATTTTGAGAAATGCCGAAAAACGAGTCCGACACGTCCGTTAATGTCCAAATGAGTTTTGAAGGGTGTAAAGTGAAAATATGTCGTGTAAATACTCTAGGTTAATGGAAAAGTATTTTTAAAGTGAATAAAAATGCTAATTAACTTTGGGGTAAATTTTACGGTTAAGTTTTACGAGTATTTAAGTGATCCCGACACTAAAAAAAAGGCCGAGACCCCATGGGATACCATGGCCGATCAAAAGAAGACTAGGGAGACAAGGTGGCTTAATTTTAGCTAACTTTTGTCCTAATTGTACATAAGATGCTTTTCTTATCCTTATTTTACGCATAGTTCATTTTCAAAATCAAAAAAATATCCTCTCCCTTCTCTCTTGTGTTATTCCGCACCTACAACACACACACTCTCATAATTTTTGAAGTTTTTTGATCAAGAAAACATGAAGGACATAAATATTTAGGGTTGATTCTAGTGTTTGGTTATTCATTTAAACAACGTTTGAGTTGTCCGGTTCGTGTCGAAATCTACAAATTTGATGATTTTCTTGTAAGTTTTCAAATTTAAATTTCGTTTGTCCTTTTGGGTTTATTTTGATGCATAGATGTTAGTTGTACAAGTTGATCATTGTGAAAATTGATTTTTGAAAGCGAAATGAATAAAAAAGGGTGGTGTTTGGTTCGTGAATAGTAAAAAGGAAAAAGAGGTTTTTGTAGTTTTGATGTTGTGATCGTGATGGTTGAATATTTATGTTGCTTCGAATGCTTATTTTTTTATAGTAGCTTGTATGGCTTATTCGAGCTTATTTTTTAAGTTATTTCTTGGCTTATTTAGGCTTATATGCCACATGTAGATTCCCAAAATCACTAGGAAAGTGATTTTGATTATTTTTGTGTTATGGCATATGTTGTGGAGTATTTTTGAGGCTTATGGTAGTAACCAAAAGCGATACGTAGCTTAATAGCTTATTTTAAAGCTTTAATTATACGTATTTTATGTTTATGGACTCACGGCCAATAAGTCTATTGAGCTGCGGCTTAATGGGAGGCTTGTTGTGGTCGGATTTATTTCTTACATATAAGTATTATACTATTATTATGTAAATGGACTTGGTTTTGGACTTAAATAGTATTTTGGACTTATATATGTCCTAATGGACCCTTGTTGGGCCTTAAGGCCCAATAAGCGATATGTAGTAGTTATGAGAATTTTGATGGACTTTTGAAAGTGGAAATGTATTTACGAAGTGATATTGAATGATATTTTGGGAAAAAGTGTTGATAAGCCCGTTACGATGAGGATTTTGGAATTTTGTCGATATGTCGAATTGTGAAAATGTTGAAAGAATGTTTGAAACCTGGAAAACATTGTTTAAACGTACGATCATGTCGAATTCGTTAAAAAGTTATTATAACTTAGAAAAATTTCTTTAAAACATGTGATTTTTGATTTTAATATAAATAAAATTTAATTATTTTATTTTCTTTTATTAATAAATTCACTAAAAAAGTATATTTTTTCTCGAAACTTCTCTAAAGTGTTTATTATGAGTAAACGTTTCATTTTCAACCATATAATGATTATTTTGAAGTGACTAAGGTGTACCGAATGGACTTGTCGAGATATATTTATAATTAATAATTATAAATATTTATTATATTACTTATCTATTTACGCTAAATAGTATAAGTATGTATTATCGAGGAACGTTACATGTCATAATGGGTCGGAAGAAAAAAGAGAGGTTTGGTGGTGGCCGAAGTATGCTACCACCAGCAACACCTCCAAGTAGTCTTCTTTATGCATCAAACGTGAAGATTGTTTTGGGATTGGATGATTTAAATTGAGACATTAACTGGACTAGGTCGTGTGCGGGCGTTGTTGCATTTGCTTGTGCGATTAAGAGTTGGTTGCTAAAGACTTGCTTGAGGTGAGTTCTCGTAGCCCCACTTTTTACTGTTTTTCTGTTGGGAAAAATAATACTCAAATGTGTTTTGAAATGTTTTGAATTGATTTGTGCGAAATATGGTTTTGTTTTTGGCACAAGTTATGTGCTTATGACGGCTATGTGAATAATATATGTGCATGATTGTTTGGATTGGAGGGGTACGCCTATCCTAGTATTTACGTGATTGTTTGGATCGGATGGGTACGCCTACCCAGTATTTGTTGTGATTATTCGAGCGGACGGGTACGCCTGCCCTGTTTTGTGTGTGGTCCTGCCCTAATTTTAGTTTTCCAGCTGGTAGGCCCTTTAGGTGCGTAAGTGACATATGGTTATTGATTAGCGGTGATGCTAAGGTTGTTTGCATATATTCACTGTCATATAGCACTATTGTCTACTGTTGAAATATTGGCACAGCTTTTGGGTTTAAGGTCAAACTTATGAGCTCACCAACATTATTGTTGACGTTTTCGAGTATCATTTTCAGGTGAAGTGAAAGAAGAGTAGTTTGGTGATTGATAGAAGACTTAGAAGTATCCCGTGTGGATTTTCGTTTGAAGTCTTGCTTGCTTGTTGTTTGATTTTAGTTTCAGATGTTTTGGAATAAGTTTGGATATTTGAATAATTGTTAGTGATTGTGGATTTTAGTTGCGATTTGGGACATCACTTGAGTTTGTTCAAGGTTGATGGTCTTCATAGAACTTGGAGTTTATGCAATGTAGTTTTCTCTATTTTGTATCTTGTGTTATGATTGATCATTATGTTGCATTCCCGAGTTTCCGCCATTATCGGAGGTGTATGCCTATCCTAGTATTTACATGATTGTTTGGATCAGATGGGTACGCCTACCCAGTATTTGTTGTGATTATTCGAGCGGATGGGTACGCCTACCTTGTTTTGTGTGTGGTCCTGCCCTAATTTTAGTTCTCCAGCTGGTAGGCCCTTTAGGTGCATAAGTGACATATGGTTATTGATTAGCGGTGATGCTAAGGTTGTTTGCATATAT
>BQNB010109568.1:2535-22726 GCA_026074375.1 Tanacetum coccineum
CCCCATGATGGTTGCGAACACTCGGAAGCATCATTGTCGTGTACGTCCATATACTCGAGAAGTTCTTGTCTTAAGCACAAATCTTGAATCCCAAACGAAGCATTACCCTCTTGTCTTCAAAAATCGTAGAGGAGATAAAACAAGAATCAAGAAAACTTAGTATAATCAAGGTCTTGTATATGAGTGTTGATCACGTCCAAATTAACACACACACACACACACACACACACACACACACACACACACACACACACACACACATATATATATATATATATATATATATATATATATATATATATAAATATGTAATAATAAGGAGGATAATCAATAATAGTATAGTAAGTATTTTCCGTCGGGTTCTAGAAAATCGCTTTTAACCAAAACAATTATCAAAAACCTCCCAGGTCATTTCCTCGGCGAGAAGTGAATGGAAATCTACGTTTAAGTTGTAAATCGAGCTTGATTATCACTTAAGTTTTTGGGTTTGGTTTTCTAAATCTACTAAAAGGGAAAGCATATAAAAGGGAAACTAAACTTTTGGATTTAAACTATTTTTAAATTAATATTAATTTTAAGATTAAAAACTACAAGATTATACTAAGATTGTCGAAAGATATACAGACGAACAATTTTGCTAAGTGACGTGAAATGTTCATTAAGTGCGGGTTTTAGGTTTAATGAATTAAAATCCTTCGAAATCAAGTTTTAAGAAATTAAATGACAAGTAAAGTAAAATGCTTTTTAGAAAAATAAATGACCACGTTTAAATTGCATTAACAAATAAATACGTATAAATTGGAAAATTCTAATGACTAGTAATTTTTTAAAAAACCTTTTTGAAACCCGCACCTAAATTCCCAAATCACAATCACTAGCAAGCACAAATGAACTACTCACTTAATCCTAAAACAAAATAAACTAGCACAATCATAAGATCAAACGTAAACATTTTAAGCTAATAATTCTAACTACAATATTAAAAAAGGAAAAAAGGTAACCGAATGAAGAACGCAATGATATAAAACCACCCGATCTTACAAACTTAATAAACAAATGAAGTTTATCACTTTAAAGCTTTTACTTTACTAATTAGCGAATAAAGGTGTCAACTTTATCTACTAATTATTTTCATAAAAACTATAAAGATCAAAACTTTATTTATTTATCAACCTTATAAGACCCTTAAGCTCCCCGTCCTTAGATGTAAGAAAGAATGGAATAAGAAATAAGACATGAAAAGTTAGAACAAAATAAGCTAATTAAAAGATTAAAACTTTAGATCTAAATCCACCCGAAACTAAGGTGTTCAATCAAGTGAACTCGGATCGGGTATATTTAAGGATTTAAATCTAAGTAAAATAAGCTAGAATTAAAAAGCAACAAACTTTATGCTAGAAAATAAGCTAAAAATATAAGATCTATTATTTTTAGATCTAATCCACCCGAAACTAAGGTGTTCAATCAAGTGAACAAGAGACGGGTATATTTAAGGATTAGATCTAAAAACAATAAGCTAGAAAAATAAGCACTCGAAAATAAGCTAAAAAGCTCACATCTAAAATCTCTAAATCAAAAACAATATAAAATAAAGCTACTAAATAAGCTATTAAAAAGAGCTTGTTAGAATATATAAGTAGGAGGGTGCTTAAGTGAGATCGATCCAAAATAAGCTATAACATGAAACTTATTTGGAAATAAGCTAAAAAGAAATAAGAAAAAGACAAGAGAATAAGCATAAGTAAAAAGCTAAAAAAAACAAACCTTTGAAATAAACTTCTTCATTAATAAGCTCAAGAGTTAGAATAAGCTAGATCTAATAAGCTTCAATAAGCTTTTACAATAAGCCCAAAATAAACTAATTTATTCTACTCCTAAAAAAAATAACACTACAACTAAAAAATACACACGCTAAAATTTCACTCTAAATTCTAACACCCCATCTAAATTCTGCATGCTCATTTATATAGTCTCCAAGTGGGAAGGGGTAATATCGCATACAGTACAACGAGCCACTCATACTCTAGATCTGGGGGTATTTTTGGTCTTTTTGCACGGTCCACCAACCGCCTCATTAATTGCCCATGATTGCACATTACACAAATAACCCTACCTCGGACTGACTGCTACAGTACCATTGACTGACACAGTTACGCCAGTGCCATGTTACGTGTCACCATCTGTGGACCTAGCCCCACCGTAACAGTACCTCTTACTGACCGTGTACAGTACCTGTACTGAACGTGTAACATACCTCGTACCTGCCACCTGCACAATCTGACACACAATCATTAAAAGCGCTACGTGTCACCACCTGAGTGGTGTCACGTGGCATTTTTACTGTTCCCCACCGTCGGTCAAAAACCCGCCACCGGACCACCGTCAAAGGTGGCAACGCGGCAGTCAACGACCGATCAACGTGCGACCACCGTTGAACCACCAGCCACCAACCGATTAACCAAATCCGGTCAACGTGTTTGACCCGCGCAGTTCAACCGGCGGGTCTCCGGGTCAGGTCGGGTCATGGGCCGGGTCTGGTCGGGTCTGGATCGGGTCCGGGCCGGGTCTGGATCGGGTCCGGGCCGGGTCTGTATCGGGGTCCGGTCCGGTCGTATCGGGCCCGGGTCGTGGGTCGGGTCGGGATCTGAGAGGGAAAAACCCCTCTGGCATGAATCGAACTCGGGACCTCTAAGGGTGAAACTATGCACACACAGCCTTACCGCTGTGCTAGTGCATAGTTACATTAGTTATATGCAAAATTTAATATATAAGCCTATTTTATCTTAGTCTGGTCCATTATAACTAAAGGTTCAAACAGAGACAAAAAGGTTCAAAATACAAATGTTAAATTATAAAAGGCGGTACCGTTGGCTCTTTTTTATTCGTGCTCTTCTTCCAATGGTGTGATCGAGGAATATCAACGACTTCGTTTGAACCCGATAAACTGAAAACTCGTCGAGAATTCACCCAAATTAACCATTTTTTGCTTCGTTTTCAATCCTTTTTACCTGTAAACATAAATACACAATACAAACATATTTGCAACATAATTATCTATATTTTTAGTGTTTTTAGGTCCTTTTATAGTGTTTTAAACGGGTACAAAATTTATAATTTTAGCCAATATCAAATCCCCTCCACACTAAATTAAACCATTGCTTGTACCTCACGCAATGTAAATAAAACAGTACCACAAAATAATAACTTTATCCCCTTTTAACTATATGACCCCCCATCAGTACGTCAAACTCCCTTCTCAGACACGTTGTTAATCAATCAAACAAGAACAACAAGTCCATCAAAAGTTCAAAAAAATCATGTCAATTTGCCAAGCACCCCCTTTTAATACCACTTATTAAAAATAATACTAAGATAATAATTTTTAGTAAAATTTATTTAAAAGGCATAAGAATAGGAGTTCGTCATCTTTGACTTTTCACAATCCCCAAACTAAGCTTAAAACGAAAATCACTTGCAAAGATACAGTTAGGATCTAACACTACACATTTTTGTAACTGTAAAACTTATCACCTCCGGCAATTATTATATTTATTAAGTGAATGTGCTATTTCGAATTTCAACCATGGATCAACGTTATTACAAAAACTATGTTTCACGTTCCACCCGAGAAGATTGATTTTTGAAGGCGAGATCATCCCATGTAGCGATTTTCGTCTCGGCACATCCCAACCTCATCGGCTAATGAACGGGCATTTTTGAACACCTCACGGAGACTAGTATCGGGACTCACGGACCTTCGGTTTCAAAATCTCTAAGGTTTCCCGTTTACACATATCTTATTTGAAAAATCACAATCATAAAACGAATTAGTCTTAGTTCAAAAGCATATTTAAATTTAATAAAAATAATTTTCCACTTACTAAGCAACATAAAGTATTAAACCTCGGTCCTTTAGAAGGCTACAACATCGGTCACGCCTCCGACACGATGTAGCAAACATATTTCGACCATGGATTATTATCATTATTATATTTTTCATAATTTTTTTCTTGCATTAATTAATATATCATCGGTGCCTTTATCTCCGAAGCCGACATCGATAGGCGAGTCCGACAAGAAGGTTATTCACTTAATATGAAACACCACCGGCTCCCACCTATATAAAGACTCAACCATCGGCCCCGCCTCCGACGATGAAAGTAATCTGGCGAAGATATTTTATTCTACTTATTTATTCTTTATTTATTATTGCAAATTAATCAAAGAGAAAATACATTTTTTAGAAAATTTAAATATAATTTGAAGCTAAGACTAAAATTTTTTTGATATCGACTACATTCTTTTTCAAAAATAGTTGATTTAGTCTAATTTTTTCAAAGATAGCTCTATTATTAGTCCGAAAAAAATTAGAAGCTTACAGAGGAAAATGGACAAATTACATACATGAGAGCTTAAGATTTCCAAATAATCCTTGTTTAGACACCAAACTTCTTACTTAACACTATCATTTTTCGTTCTTTGCAAAATTTTAAAGTTAACACAAACGTAACTACAAGTCTAAAAAGCTAGAGGGGAAAGCTAAGTTTTTAAAACTCGGTCAAATCAAAAGCTTAACCTAATTCTACGGGCCTACTTATTACAATATATTTTATATTTTATCTTTTTTTTTTGAAATAAAACTAATAAAAATCTAAAATTTTGTCAAAATTGGGTTGCGCGGGACACACTAGGCCAATGTTATGAAACACATTTCGATAGAAATCCCCCCCACACTTAAAATGGAACATTGGCCTCAATGTTCAAAAATATTGGGTTTTACCCCTACACGTAGGAACGAAAAAGGCAAATGCAAAAAATTCCAAGTGTAAAAAGAAGCACAATAAATTCATGATCAGGATTTAGGATTCAAAATTAACAAAGATCGAGAGACGCGGCACGATTGGCGGATTGAAAACGAGCATTTGGTCCTTCAGATCTTAAGAATTCCTGGACAAAAGAAACGGAACCACACAAACATAGTAAGAAGCACAGCCCGACCCCAACTGAGGCTATAAAATCACGCACTTATTTATTTAGAAAAGAAAATAAAAAGAAGAAAAGACACGGGTTGCCTCCCGAGAAGCGCTTATTTGTTAACCGAGTCTTGAGCCTGACTCGATCCCCCCCACCACTTGAGCTTGGTCAAGGAGATAGAAATGAGATACGGGACATCCAAGTGATGAACGTCCTCCAGAAAGCATCATTCGGGCTTTTAAAAAATCAAAAGTGATTTTGGCCATAGATAAAAAAAAAAGGGAGAAAGAAATACCAGGTTGGAACACTTTTGTTCCTCGTATTTGGATGAAAACGGGAGCAAAAGGTACAAACACTGGACAAAGGGTGGTTGGGTGGCAAAAGATTTAGCATAAGAACACGTTTTAGATTGTCACCCACCACTCTTTCTAGTAACAACGCCCGCATCGGGTTCAAAATTAAAGCAAATCTCAACATCCGGTGGTTCCGGAGGAGGACGGGGAAGAGATGGATCATCAAAATGATCAAGAGAAAATGGCTCATTTTCGGGAAGAGGAAGGGAGTTATTGCTAAGCAATTCTTCAAGAAAACGAATATCCCCTTCCGAGTCATAGTCGTCGATCTTAATTCCCGGTGGCAACGAGTCATCGGAAGCAAGAAATACGTCGATCTCCTCCATAAGGGAGTCACTATCCTCAACGGGAAGGAGGTGAGAGAGAGACTCGACAATCGTATCAGCAATTTCAAATTACGTTCTCTCCGATGTCGTGGAGCGAATTAATCATACGACAAATTCCTCAGCAAAACGAATTCTTCCTCAGGTTTCGTGTTGTATTAACAACTCCCGTGGAATTGGTTCGGTATGATCGATTCACCGAGAACTACCCTCGAGAAGATAATCAAACTTAGGAAAGAATTCAATTTTTTTTTTTTTTTTTTTTTTTTTTTTTTAATTTTGTGTGTGTGTGTGGGTAAAAAAGTATCAACGGGTAAACAAAGATTCATAAGATAAACTTCGCGGCATTAAAACAATTGGATTCTATCTTAGTAGAAATTATTTCTTCATCAAAAAGAGTTCGAATAAATTTTGAAATTTCTTTAGAACGATCCTCATCAGAAAGTGTCTCTCATCACTAGAGGTGAAATCGTCTTTTGAATCAAAGAGAGGATTCGAGAAAGTCGCAAAAGTCGAAGAAGATTCATCACCAACGGGCACATCACACTTACTTTCACCATCGGATAAATCCGCGGACTCACTTGGGGTAGGACAAGGTCATCAACACTAGACTTGATTGTGTTAGCTATTCCGTTTACCGTAAAAGTGTCCCGAGAATCTCGTCTCCATTATGAGAGAGTCCGGAATAGGTAAGTCGGGTGTGATTGCGGAAGGCCTAATCATATAACATTCCCTTATTTTATTATTTTCATCATAAATGGAAGGCATCCAAAGTTGTTGAACTTTTAAATCAAACCGTTTTTGATAATCATCATCACAATCACCGTCGGAAATAACGTCAACTCACTTGGGATTAGAATAGGATCTTTAACACTATATTCAAGTGAACCTTTTTGTGTGTCCAGAGATGCTTATCCCCCTGTTTTAGAGAGTTAAAAACGGTTTTCACCTTGGAGTGACGGGTGGATAAAATCCGATAAGGTAATACGTTTAGTAGAAACTTAAATTACTTAAAGTCGGATCACTTTGTGATTTTAAAGCTGAATTCTTGAAAACGAATAGAAAAGCTTGAGAATAAGATTTTTTCTTCGAATATTTAAAGCTCCTCTTCGCATCTTGACTTTTAACGTTTAGCTTCTAACCTCTGCGGCCTCCTTTTCTATGGCGATTTGTTTCCTCATCTTCCTTGCCGCGCCCTTCCTCGAAAGTCCGTATTCTCTTCTTGAATTTTAATCATTTCTCGCAACATTTGCATCCGTTTCCCGTCCTCATTACTTGATTTTCGTTCCTTACTTTCCCGTTGTCGGTCTATCTCTTACGGCTTTGCCGGCAAAATCATCAATGTCGAAGAGTATTGAGTACATTATAATCCCATATGATATCCCCACACAGTTTTCGCAAATCAGCTCACCATTATCGCACCATAATTATGTACATTGAGAATCGTCATGTAAATCTCCACAAATGGTACAAACAAATAAGTGACATTCTTTTTGTAAATCATATTGTTCATAATATTACTAAAGTTTTGACAGTTACACGGGTCTGGGTTCAAAATTAAAACGGACCCGATGGACAAATCGAAACCGTCGTAATGATGTTACCTACAATTAAAACAAAAAATATGGTCGAATAGTGTTGATGTGGGTCGGAAAACTTCGGAGAGTTGTCCGAAAGAATTTGGATTACATCGGGACAAAAATGAACCGACAAATGATCTCTCTCCCACTCTAGCAAGTATAAAATGAGACATGTCGAAGATAAACAATTTATTAGATAATAGAAAGAATTAAACGGATTTTAGGTTACGAAGATTATTTTTGGGGTTTTATATTTATTTTAAAGAAAATTTAATTTAATTTTTTTTTTAACAATTTATTTTAACGGTTACACGGAAGAGACTTAAACCAAATAATCAACTACTTCACGGTAGCTCTCGAAAATTTGACTTTTCATCAAAGGGTGAGCCGTACTTCGTAGAGACACAAATATGGACAAGTGTTAACTCTTTAGTTCGATTTGGAACCAACAATTCACTGGAAATTGAAAAGATAATACCTCCGTTAGAGAATATTATTTATTGTAATTTATAACCAATTGGTGACTTTTATTCTTAATTTAAAAAGAAAGATTTTTTATATTTTTGGATTTTTTTCTATTTTTTTTATCTTTTTACTTATACTAAAAAGAAAAGGATAATATTTTTTTACTTTTTATATTTTATGATTTTTTTTATTTCTTTGAATTATATAACAAAAATGAAACTTTCGAGGGCGAAAGGATCTTCAAACCAAATCAACAAACACAAAACGTAGGAATCTTAAACACTAGTTCCCCGGCAGCGGCGCTAAAAACTGATCCGTCCGAACAACCACGTAAGTATAATAATTAATACGTAATAATAAGAGGATAATAATCAATAAATATCTAAGTATTTTTCCGTCGTTCTAAGAAAAATCCGTTTAACCAAAGCAATTAGCAAAAACCTCCCGAGTTCTTCCTCGCGAGAAGTGAATGGAAATCTACGTTCAAGTTGTAATCAAGCTTCGATTATCACTTAAGTTTTTGGGTGTGGTTTCTAAATCTACTAAAAGAGGAAAGCTATAAAAGGGATCTAAACCTTTTGAATTTAAACTGTTTTTAAACTAATATTAATTTTAAGATTTAAAACTACAAGATTATACTAAAATTGATCTAAAATATATAAATGACAAAAATGCTTGCTAAGTGACGTGAAATGTTCATTAAGTGGCTGGGTTTAGTGGTAATGAATAAAATCCTTCGAAATCACGTTTTAAGAAATTAAATGACTAGCCAAAGTAAAAAGCTTTTTTAGAAAAATAAATACAAGTATTTAAATTGCATTACAAATATAATGACGGTAATGTAAATTGAAAATTTCTAATGACTATTAATTTTTAAAAACCTTTTTTAAACCCGCACCTAAATTCCAAATCACTAATCACTTAGCAAGCACAAATGAACTACTCACTAATCATAACAAATAAACTACAACAAACAATCATAAGATCAAACATAAACATTTTTAGCTAATAAGTCTAGAACTACAATTTTGAAAAAAAGAAAAAGGGTAACCGAATGAAGAACCGCAATGATATAAAATCACCACGATCTATCAACTTTAATAGAACAAATAGTTTATCACTGTTAAAGTTTTGTTTTTACTTTACTAATTAGCAAATAAAGGTGTCAACTTTATCTACTAATTACTTTCATAAAAACTATAAAGATCAAAACTTTATTTATTTATCAACCTTATAAGACCCTTAAGCTCCGGCCTTAGATGTAGAAGGATGGAATAAGAAATAAGACATGAAAAGTTAAAACAAAATAAGCTAATTAAAAGATGAAAACTTTAGATCTAAATCCACCCGAAACTAAGTGTTTCAATCAATAAACTCGGATCGGGTATATTTAAGGATTTAAATCTAAGAAAAAATAAGCTAAGTGAACTCGGATCGGGTATATTTAAGGATTTAGATCTAAGAAAAATAAGCTAGAATTAAAAAAACTAAATTTGTAAAAACAAAAGTAGATTTAATCTAATAAGCTACCTTTAAAACTATTTAATAAACTAGATCTAAAAGTAAATAAGCCATTGAAAACTTTAACTACTAAAAAGCTATTAGGTCTACTAAACTAAATAATAAGCTCTCGAAAATAAGGGTGCTCAAGACTTAAAGAATAAGCCGAGTAGAAGACTCATGACACCCTTTTTAGCATTCGAATCGAGCATAAGCAAGAAATAAGCTAAATAAGAAAAGAAAATGAAATAATCAAAATCTTAGTTGGATAATATGAGCTTTAGATCTAAATCAAATAAGCCAAAGGAAGGCTTATTTGAAGTAAGAAATAAGCTAGGAGAAAACTAGTAGCAACAATAAGCCAAAATAAGCTTAAAAAAGAAAAGAAAATTAAATAGAGGATTAGAAAAAGAATAAGCCATAAGTCAATAAGCACTTCAATCTTCAAAATATCTTCATTAATAAGCTAAAACGTTATGATTACAATAAACTAATAAGCTTAAAAAAAAGCTTTTACAATAAGCTAAACTAAATTACACTACTCCTAAAATAAACTACCTACACTACTTTTTTTATATAACTAAATCTAACACTAAAATCTAACACTCAAATCTGCTGATGCGTGCTTTCTTTTATAGCCCAAAGTAGGTGGGGGGCAATTTCGTCCTTTCAAGTAATCCACCACTCATATTGCTAGATCTGGGGGTATATTAGTCATTTTGACGCCCACCAACCTCCACATTATTGCCAATGATTGGCACACGCCTACCTAGGACTGACTGCTACAGTACCTCGGACTGACACACGCCAGTGCCACGTGTCATGCTCTGATTGGTCCAGCCGCCACCTGAACAGTACCTCGTACTGACGTGTCCTGCCACCTCGTACCTCGTACTGACATGTCAGCTGACATGTCAGTCTGTACCTCGTACCTGCAAATCTGACATTCAATCATTAGATGGCCACGTGTCACCACCTGAGTGGTGCCACGTGGCGTAAACACTGTTCCGTCACCGTCGGTCAACCGCCACCGGACCACCGGTCAACGGTGGTCAACGGCGGTCAACACCGCCGGACCACCGGTCAACGGCGGCGGACCACCGTTGACCACCGCCTGACCACCGGTCAACGGCGGCGGTCAACGACGGTCAACGGCGGCGGACCACCGTTGACCACCGCCGGACCACCGGTCAACCAGCGGGTCATGGCCGGGTATTGGGTCGGGTCTGGATCGGGTCCGGGTCGGGTCTGGATCGGGTCCGGGTTGCCACGTGTCAAATGAGGGGATAAACCCTCTTAGGGTGAGTCGAACCCTGGACCTCTTGGAAGAGAGGCTATGCACACAACCGCTGTGCCAAGCATAGCCTCATGTATTTATATGCAAAATTTAATATATAAGCCCATTTTATCTTGGTCTGGTCCATTATAACTAAAGGTTCAAACAGGGACGAAAAAGGTTCAAAATAAAAAGGTTTAAATATAAAAGGCCGGTACCGTTGGACTCGTTTTTTCGTGCTCTTTCCAATGGTGTGATCGAGGAATATTCACGACTTCGTTTGGACCTCGATAAATGTGAAAACGTCGTCGAAAGTCACCCGAAAATTACCGTTTTTGCTTCGTTTTCAATCCTTTTTACCTGTAAGACATAAAAACACAATACAAACATATTTGCAACATAATTATCTATATTTTAGTGTTTTTAGTCCTTTTATAGTGTTTTACGGGGTACAAAATATGTATATTTTAGCCAATATCAAATCCCCCCACACTAAACCATTGCTGGTCCCTCACGCAATGTAAATAAAACAATACCCGAAAATAAATAACTTTATCCCCTTTTAACTTATGACCCCCTCACAATCAAACAAGAACAGAAAAGGTCCATCAAAAGGTTCAAAAATCATTCAATTCGCAAGCACCCCCGTTTTAACCACTTATTAAATAATAATAACTAAGATAATAATTTTTATAAAATTTATTTTAAAAGGCTTAAGAATAGGAGTTCGTCATCCTTGACTTTTCACAATCCCCAAACTAAGCTTAAAACGAAATCACTGCTAAGTACAAGTTAGGATGCTAACACTACTCATATTTGTAACTTGTAAACTTTTCACTCCCGACAATTATTAATTATTAGGTGAATGTGCTATTTCGAATTTCAACCATGGATCAACGTTATTCAAAAACTATGTTTCACGTTCCACCCGAGAAGATTGATTTTGAAGGCGAGATCATCCCATGTAGCGATTTTCGTCTCGGCACATCCCAACCTCATCGGCTAAGTGACCGGGCTTTTGACACCTCACGGAGACTAGTATCGGGACTCACGGACCTTCGGTTTCAAAATCTCTAAGGTTTCCCGTTACACATATCTTATTAAATGTAATCATGAGAAAATAGTCTTAGTTCAAAAGCATATTTAAATTTAATAAAAATAATTTTCCACTTACTAAGCAACATAAACTATTAAACCTCGGTCCTTTAGAAGGCTACAACATCGGCCACGCCTCCGACACGATGTAGCAAACATATTTCGACCTCGGCTTATTATTATTCATTATTATATTTTACACTTTTTTTTTGCTATAATCATAATATATCACCGGTGCCTTTTATCTCGAAGCCACATCGATAGCGAGTCGACAAGAGGTTATTCTACTTATTATGACACCGGCCCCCACCTTATATGAAGACTTCAACATCGGCCACGCCTCCGACAAGATGAAGTAATCTGGCGAAGATATTTATTCTACTTATTAATTATTTATTTATTTATTTGCAACATTAATCGAAGAGAAAATACATTTTTAGAAAATTTAAATATAAATTTGAACTAAGACTAAATTATTTGATATCGACTACATTCTTTATTCAAAAATAGTTGATTTAAGTCTAATTTTCAAAGATAGCACGTATTATTAGTCAAATTAGAAGCTTACGGGAGGAAAAACGACAAATTACATACATGAGCTCTTAAGATTTCCAAATAATCCTTGTTTAGCATCCAACTTCTAATTAACACTATCATTTTTCGTTCTTTGCAAAATTTTAAAGTTAAGCAAACGCTAAGACTAAAAAGCTAAGGGGAAAGCTAGAGTTTTAAACTCGGTCAAATCAAAAGCTACCTAATTCTACGGGCCTACTTATTACCATATATTTTCATTTTTATTATTATTATTATTTTTTTATTTTTTTTCAAAATAAAAATTTTAAAATTTTGGTCAAAAAGTGGTTGCGCGGGACCCAGCAAGGCACAGGTATGATCACATTTCATTAGAAATCCCCCCTCCCACACTTAGAATGGAACATTGGCCTCAATATTCAAAAATATTGGATTTTACCCCCACACTTAGGAACGAAAAAAACAAATGCAAAAAATTCTCCAATGTTAAACGGAAGCACAATAATATTCATGATCAGGATTAAGGATTCCAAAATAAGCAAAGATCGAAGACCGTTACGATGGAGGATTGAAAACGGCATCGAGGGTCTTCATTGATCTTTAAGGAATCCTGCAAAAAACGATACCACAAAGCATAGAAAGAAGCACGCCCCCACACTTAGGCTATAAAATCACACGCTTATTTATTAAGAAAAGAAAATAGAAAGAAGAAAAGACACGGGTTGCCTCCCGAGAAGCGCTTCTTTTTGTTCACCGAGTCTTGAGCCTGACTCGATCCCCCATACTTGAGCTTGGTCAAGGAGGATAGAAATGGAGATACGGGACATCCAAGTGAGGAATGTCCCCTCCAGAAATCATCATCGGGCTTTCAGAAAAATGAAAAGTTATTTTGGTCCGATGAGATGAGAAAGGAGAAGAGAAAATACCAGGTTTGAACACTTTGTCCTCGTTTTCTGATGAAAACGGGAGCAAAAGGTCAAACACTGGACAATGGGTAGGTTGGGTGGGCAAAAGATTAGGTATAAGAACATCGTGTTCAGAAATGTCACCCACCACTTTGTTTATGAAATCACCCGCATCGGGCTCAAAATTAAAGCAAATCTCAACATCCGGTGGTTCCGGAGGAGGACGGGGAAGAGATGGATCATCAAAATGATCAAGAGAAAATGACTCATTTTCGGGAAGGGGAGGGGAGTCACTGCTAAGCAATTCTTCAAGAAAACGAATATCCCCTTCCGAGTCATAGTCGTCGATCTCAATGCCCGGTGGCATCGAGTCATCGGAAGCAAGAAATAAGTCGATCTCCTCCATAAGAGAGTCACTATCCTCAACGGGGATAGGAGGTGGAGAGAGAGACTCGACAATCGTATCAGCAATTTCAGAATTACGTTCTTCCGGCGGTCGTGGAGATGAATTATCATACGACAAATTCTCAGCAAGACGAATTCTTTCTCTCCTCACGGTTTCCGAGTCGGTATCAACAACTCCCGGTGGAATTGGATCGGTATGAGCGAGTTCACCGGAGAACTCCTCGAGAAGATAATCAAACTTAGGAGAAGAATCAATTAAAGTATCACGGTTAAGCAAAGATTCGATAAGATTAGACTCGGCATTAAAGGAATGCGGATCTATCTTGGTAGAAATGATTTCTTCGTCATCAAAAAGAGGGTTCGAATAAATTTTGAAATTTTCTTTAGGAACGTCCTCATCAGAAAGTGACTCGTCATCACTAGAGGTGAAATCGTCGTTTGAATCAAAGAAGAGATTCGAGAAAGACGTAAAAGTCCTAAGAAGGATTCATCACCAACGAGCACATCACACACCACTTTCCCACCATCGGATAAAATCCGTAGGACTCACTTTGGTGTAGGGACAAGGTCTTCACACTAGACTTGAATTGTGTTTAGCCGAGTTCCCGTTAACCACGGAATAGTGTCAAATGCTCATACCTCCATTATGAGAAGAGTCCGAAAATGGTAAGTCATGGTGTGTAATTTGGGAAGGCCTAATTATATAACATTCCCTGATTTTATTATTTTCGTCATAAATGGAAGGCATCCAAAGTTGTTGAACTTTTAAATCAAACCGTTATATTGATAATCAACACAATCACCGCGGAAATACGTCGACTCTCTGGGATTTGGAATAGGATCTTTAACACTAGATTCAAGTGAACCTTTTGATGTGTCAAGATGCTTATCCCAATTCTTAGAGAGTTAACGGTTTCCACGGTTGAAAAGAATACGGTTTTGTAGAAAATTGTGAAATTTCTTATAGTCATCAATTCAAAATTTCCTTGAACTAGATAGAAGCTTGAGGAATAGATTTCTTCGATATTTAAGCATTCTTGAATTTTTTTTAGCTTCTAACTCGCGGCCTCCCTTTTCTTTGGTTAATCGTTTATTCTTCTTCTTGCATACGCTGCTCCTCAAAAAATTCGTTTTTCTTCTTGTATTTTAATCATTTCTCGCAACATTTGCATCGTTTCCTCATGTACTCGATTCGTTTCCTTATTTCCCTTTGTTTTTCTTTCTCTCGCTTGCCGCAAATCTCAATTCGAGGGTTAGTACATTGATAATCATATGATATCCCGCACAATTTTCGTAAATCCGGCCTCACATGATCAGCACCATAATTGTGTACATTGAGAATCGTACATGTAAATCTCCACAAATGTACAACAAATAATTGACTTCATTTTGTAAATCCATATGGGTCATAATATTACAAAGTTGTGATTGTACCGGTTCCGTCAAAAATTTTAAAATCGGGACTCTGATGACAATCAAAACCGTCGAAACGCTTGATACCTAAACAAATATTTACAAAAATAAGTCGAATATTATTGATGTGGTGTCGGAAAAATTCAAGAGTTGTTCGAAAGATTCGGATTACATCGGTGACAAAATGAACCGACAAATGGCTCTCCACACTCGTAGCAAGGTTGATAAAATGACATGTTGAAGAATTAAACAATTTAGAGGATAAGAAGAAAGAATTAAACGGATTTTAGGTTACGACGAGATTAATTTTGGAGGTTTTATATTTATTAAAAGAATTTGTTTTAACAATTTAGTTTTAAACAGGCTACACGAAGACAACTTAAAAACCAAGAAAATAATCAACTTACTTCACGTGTAGCTCTCAAAAATTGCTTTTCAAGGTGAGTCGTACTTCGTAAGTGACACAAATGGTAAGTTTTGTTGATCATTGGTTCGGATTTGGGAACTTTTCAAGTTCGAAAATTGCTTTTCAAGGTGAGCCGTACTTGGTAGAGACACAAATGGCAAGTGTTAAATCTTTGATTACGATTTGGGAACAATTGCAAGTTCACCGGAAATTGAAATGATAATATCTCAATAGAAGATATTATTTGTTGGTGTTCGATTACCAACTTTGTTTATTTTATTTCTTTTTAAAGGACAATTTTTTTATATTTTTGATTTTTTTTATCTTTTACTTATACTAAAAAGAAAAGGAAAATATTTTTTACTTTTTATATTTTATGAATTTTTTTTTTGAATTTAAAACAAGAATGAAACTTTCGAGAGTGAAAGGATCTTCAAACCAAATCAACAAACACAAAACGGAGGAATCTTAAACACTAGTCCCCGGCAGCGGCGCCAAAAATTGATCACGTCCAAACTACACGTATATAAATATATAATATATAAATACGTACTAATAAGGATAGAAACAATTATAGTATAGTGAGTATTTTCCGTCGGGTTCTAGAAAATCGCTTTTAACCAAAGCAATTATCAAAAACCTCCCGGGTCGTTTCCTCGGCGAGAAGTGAATGGAAATCTACGTTCAAGTTGTAAATCGAGCTTGATTATCACTTAAGTTTTTGGGTTTGGTTTTTTAAATCTACTAAAAGGGAAAACATATAAAAGGGTAACTAAACTTTTTGAATTTAAACTATTTTTAAACTAAAAAATTAAACTAATATTGATTTTAAAATTAAAAACTACAAGATTATACTAAAATTGATCTAAAAGATATAAATGACGAAAATGCTTGCTAAGTGACGTGAAATGTTCATTAAGTGCGGGTTTAAGGTTTAACAAATTAAAATCCTTCGAAAACAAGTTTAAAGAAATTTAAATGACAAGTAAAGTAAAGTGCTTTTTAGAAAAATAAATGACAAGTATTTAAATTGCATTAAAAATAAATGACGGTATGTAAATTGGAAAAATTCTAATGATTAATAATTTTTTAAACCTTTTAAAACCCGCACCTAAATTCCAAATCACTAATCACTTAGCAAGCACAAGTAAACTACTCAAAATACCCTCACCCACTTTGGGCTATAAAATGCAACACGCACAGCTCATTTGGGGTGTGAGAATTTAGTGAGAGAAATTTTAGAGAGTAATTTAGTGTGTGTTTTTTTTGTATTAGTTTTAGGAGTAGAATAGTTTAGCTTATTTTATAGCTTATTTAGCTTATTGTAATCAAGATTTTGAGCTTATTAATGAAGATGTTTAATGTTGGTTTTTATTTAATGCTTATTATTTCTTGATGCTTATTTTCTTTTTATACTAATTCTTCTACTCTTTCTTTTCTTTTGCTTATTTCCAAATAAGCTCATGCTTATAGCTTATTTTTTGGATCCCATCTCTTAAGCTTATATTCTAATAAGCTTCTTTAATAGCTTATTTAGACTAGCTTATTTTATATTGTTTTTGATTTAGAGCTTTTCGAGTGAGCTTATTTTAGCTTATTTTCGAGTACTTATTTTTCTAGCTTATTGTTTTTAGATATAATCTTTAAATATACCCGATCCTTGTTCACTTGATTTAACATCTAAGTTTCGGGTGGATTAGATCTAAAAATAATAGATCTTATATTTCTAGCTTATTTTAACATAAATTTAGTTTTTAATTCTAGCTTATTTTTCTTAGATCTAAATCCTTAAAAATAACCGATCCGAGTTCATTTGATTGAACACCTTAGTTTCGGGTGAATTTAGATCAAAAGTTTCTCATCTTTTTATTAGCTTATTTTGTTCTAACTTTTCATGTCTTATTTCTTATTCCATCCTTCTACATCTAAGGCCAAAATAAGCTAAATAAGAATAGAAAATGAAAATAATCAAAGCTTATTTTGGTAATTAAGATCTTAGATCTAAATAAATAAGCCAAGAGGAAAGATTATATAAGTAATAAATAAGCTAGGAGAAAACTAGAAGCAAAAGATAAGCCATAATTATCTTAAAAGAAGCGAAATAGAGGTAAGAAAAAGAATAAGCCATAAGACAATCACACTTCAACCTTAAAATATCTTCATTAATAAGCCTAAAAAGTAATAATTACAATACAACTAATAAGACGTAAAAAAGCTTTTTACAATAATTCTAAACTAAATTAACTACTCCTCAAATATAAACTACACTACATTTTTTTAAATAACAAATCTAATACTAAAATCACACACCAAATGCAAGCTGCTGCGTTCTTCATTTTATAGCCCCAAAGTAGGTTGGGGCAATTTCGTCCTTTCAGTAATCTTCAACCACGTCATATTGCTGAGATCTAGTGTGTATATTAATCATCTTTTTGGGAGACGCCCACCAACCTCCATCATTATTGCCAATGATTGGGGCACCAACAACAAAAAATAAGACACGTCTACCTAGGACATATGACTGCTACAGTACCACGAACGACACAAAAAAAAAATAACATGAACTGGCCAGTGCACGTGTCATGCTCTGATGGTCCATCCGCCACCCTGAACAGTACCTCGTACTGACATGTCCAGCCTGGCATGTCATCTGTAACTCGTACCAGCAAATCTGACATTCAAACCATTATATGGGGCCGCGGTCACGACCCTAAAATTGGTGCCACGTGGCGTAAACACTATTTCGTCACCGTCGGTCAACCGCCACCGGACCATCGGTCAACGACGTCAGTCAACGACGGTCAACATCGTTTGACCACCACCGGACCACCGGTCAACTGCGATCCCGTTATGCAACCGACGTCACGGCGGGGCCGAGACCAGACCGTTGACCACCAGCTGGACCACCGGTCAACGGCTGCGGTCAACCACGGTCAAACGGCGGTGGACCTATCGTTGACCACCAGTCAACCAGCGGAGTCATGGCCGGGTATTGGGTCAATCGGATGCGTGTTCTGGTCGGGTCTGGATCGGGTCCGGGTGTGCCTACTTGTCCAAATGAGGGATAAACCCTCTTTAAGGGTGAGTCGAACCCTAAGACCTCTTGGAAGAGAGGCTATGCACACAACCGCTGTGCCAAGCATATAGCCTCATGTAATATATGCAAAATTTAATAATAAAGCCCATTTTAATCTTGTCTGTCCATTATAACTAAAGGGTTCAAACAGTGGACAAAAAGTTATCAAATAAAAAGGTTTAAATATAAAAGGCCGGGTACCATAGTTGGACTCCGTTTTTTTTTCGTGGCTCTTTTCGCCAATGGTGTGATCGAGAATATTCACGACTCGTTTAACCTCGATAAACTTGAAAACGTCGTCGAAAGTCAACCCAAAATTACCGGTATTTGCTTCGTTTTTTCCAATCCTTTTTACCTGGTAAGACATAAACAAGACAATACAAACATATTTTCGCAACATAATTATCTATATTTTAGTGTTTTTGAGTTCCTTTTATAGTGTTTAATAACACAGGGTAACAAAATTATGTGATATTTTAGCCAATATCCAAGTGTCCGTTGTAGAACTTTAATAATTTATCTTAGACTGTGAAGAACCATTGTCTTGGTAATTCCCCGTGAGATATTAGCTAATACATCTCAACCTTTAATTCTCCTTGGCTAACCTTTAACCAAAATTAAAAAAACCTCATTAATTCTGTCTGGCTATTGGTTGTGATCATCTTGGTGAAAGTAAACCCGATAATCCCAAACTTGAAAATGAAGTGAAATTCCTCCTAAATTGTTACTTAGCTTGCATTGTTGTTTGATTGAAGAACGGTGCAAGACTAAATCTATAAGTACTCTATACCCGACTGCAAAAGTATAAGAAGTACAACACCTCTTGAAATTATCCACATCGGCTTCTGCGTGTGACACTGAGTACTACAACGTAAATCCTTTAAGTGATAGTTAACCAAGTCTACAACCAACCACCCCTGACTGCTGGTAACTAGATAATTCAATTCTCAATCATAAGCTATATACGTTCAAGCAAGTCATCAATCGATAGATTGGGTTTGAAGAAAAGGGGTAGAAAAATAGAAGGAAGTCTCGATGAATGAAATATTAGACGCCTTCGAGAAATCAAACTTCAATCTCAAATAAGGGATACCCAATCAACTTCGTGATCACTTGTCATCGTAATCCAAATCTCTAGCCGTTTGTCATTTATCGAATCTCTTCAGAATCGTTTTAGTGTTATGTATCATGTTTGTTGTTTGTTTGTTGTTGTTCAATTGTTGTTAAACTAGGACGAATGTTATTTTGAATGTCGTTAACGGATAAACATCATCTAGTCTAACTTGTCGTGATAACATTTTAAAATTCGGTTTAATCCATAAATACAAGTCCATGCTTAACAGCCTATTAATTAAAACATAGCCCAACACCTTTACCAAATAAATATCATGATTTCAGCCCATGTTTTTGTACTAAATCCGACTGCCACAAGTGTTACCCAACTCATAGGGAAGTTGGGATATAAACAATATCACTATCCCTAATTTTTCTCTTAACTGTCAAAAGATCACTAACCCTAAACATAAACATCCGCCTCCCTCATCTAAAAAAATTGCCATCTTTTCTATCTCTTATAATTATATCAACACAACCATAGATCGAACCCTATAATTGATTCAACTTACTCGAATCAAAACCCACCTTCTTATTTGAATAATTTCTGGTTGAAGTTATTCGGAATTGAGCAAGTATGAACATCATCAATCAAACGAACCCTTTAATCTTTCTCCTCTAAATCCGTATAACAAACATGCAGTTGTTTTGTCATTTTGGCTTCAAGATCCGTTTGTGGGTATAACAACCCAATAATTTTCATCAAATGCAAAACCTATTTTACTATTATCATAATTGTACGGGGAAATTTTTCGCTTTATTACATTACTTATATA
>BQNB010109569.1:0-22726 GCA_026074375.1 Tanacetum coccineum
AAGTTTCACAAGTTACAAGTATGAGTAGTATTAGCATCTTAACTTATATTTAACAGTGATTTTGTTTTTAAGCTTGGTTTGGGACAAGTGAAAAATCGGGGACGATGAGTTTATCCTTTTTGGGCATTTTAGGATTGAAGTGCTTCTTGTTCTATGACCCTAAAGGTTATGAAAATAACGAAAGTCCAAACATTCTAGTTAGTTGCTTGAAAAAGGAAAAATAAAAAAAATTATATGTGTGGTAATTAGTGTAGATTTATAAAAATGGTCAAAACGGGGCTTTTTCAAAACTAATGATTCCTTAATTCGCTTTGATGAACACTTAGCTACTTTTCGGGGTAATTAGGTGAGGGGGATTGAGAATCTTGGTTTTCTAAAGTGTTTACTTATAGCATTGCGTGAGGACACGACAATATCTTAGTATGGGGGATTTTGGTATGTGCATAATTACAATATGTCAAGCCCAAGTCCAATGCCTAACCCTAGATCCAGTCAAACACATATTAACACGCCTTTTTGTCACTATTTATTATCCCTTACAAAATTCACCACATCAAAACGCAGGTTAAATCCTATTCACCTATCTCTTTTACTATCCCAGATCACAGTAACATCCCACCTCCTAGAAGAAGACAAGCCACCTTGGCAATCCTCTATTCTATGATTGGACAGAGTTACAAGACAAAGAATCAAGGGCTATGATGCAAAGCTTGGAAAGAAAGAAAGATTCGAAGGCCAGGATGAAGAGTTCATTCCTCCTCACACAAGAAACACAACTAGCACACCCTGTGCCCTTAGTTTTCTCTATAAATAGTGATAGGATTTCTTCATTGTAACCATCTAGTGTAATTTAGTTTAGGAGTAGTGTAAAATTACTTTCAGCTTATTTTCCAGCTTATTTTGCTTATTGTATTTTAAACAGCTTTGTAATCATTTGGTTATTAATAAAATCTCTTTTTAAGCTTAAATTGTCTCTTTTACTCTTTTACCTTTATAAATCTAAATATGCTTGGAAGTTACTCAGTTCTAGCTTAATGGATGATAAGCCAGTCATGGATGGGCTTATGGGTTTGGATTCAGCTTATTGACAACAAGCTGAATCCCTAGAGCTTTAGGTTCTTCATTGTAAGCTATGGATGCAGGTTATTCCATTTTCCCTTTATATGCTTTCAAACTGCTTATATCTTCTTATTATGCTTTTTAGTGCTTATTGTTGTCTTAATATTGCTTAATGTGACCAGTTATTAGCTTAGTTTAGCTTGTTTTTAAGTTTAAATGAATCTGTCAAGTTTTTAAGTTAAAACTGCTTTAATAATAGTTAATACTGCTTATAGATTTAGATTATTATAGAGTGCTTATTTTCCTTAAGTTTTTGCTTTCCTGTCCTTAAGTATCCTTGTTCTTAATCTGTTTTAATATTTTAGAGCTTAATTTGGTCTAAGTCAGCTTAAAATTGAAATTCATTATTTAAAGGGGTGTTTGGCACAAGCAGTTTTAACTTAGTTAAGACTGCTTGTGTTCTTTTTGGTCATTAGGTCGGATTTGATTAGCTCTAATTAAGTCTTATAAATAGTTTTCTTAAGTTTAAAACAAGTTCAGTTAAGATTTGAAGTTTGGTTTTTCAATGTCTAAGTCTGCTAGTTCCTATGGATTCTCAAACTGCTTATTTGAGTAAGATTTCTTAAAGTATGGTTTTAGTGTTCAATTTTGTTACAATTGAATCTGTCTTGAGTTGTTTTAAATTGGTGTAGTCTTAAAAGCATTTTAACAAAAAGAAATCAGTCAAGTAGGATGGCATTTGTTTAAGCACAATGTTCCAATTTGCAGATTGACTGTGATTAGGTTTAAGCTTATTTTTGAGTTATTTTGATTAGCTTATTATAAGCTGTATTTGTTTTAAGTTTTTGCCTTTTAAACATTTGCTAATTGAGTCTTAATTTTAAGCTTTAAGTTTGCATTTTATCTTAAAAATTCAAAAAGACAAAAATATAAGTTTAGTCTGTCACGTTTTTAAGTCCTATTTCTAGCTTATTTTCCTGTCTAATTTTCTTATTTCTAGCTTTTACGTGTTCTTTTGGTGGCAACCTTAATCTATTTTCAGCTCTTGGTCTTTAATTTTGCTTATTAAGTCATATTTTTAAGATGCCATTTAGTCATTTTTAACCAAAAAGCCAAAAACAACTAAGTGTAGTCTACCATTTGCATTTACTTTTTCTACCTTACTCCTTAATTTAGTTTGCTTAAATTTTGCTTATTTGTGTCATTAGCTTATAGTACTTAAACTATTTTTAGCTTTCAACTTAATATCAATAGCTTATTAATGATAAATCTTGGCTTAAAAAAAGGGGTTCATGTCCTTTAAAGCCCTTTAAGTGCTGCTTTGTTTAAATGACTTTCAGTTCATGTCAGCTTAATTTATTTGACTTTAAATGACTTTTTGAGTCTTAGTATAGATCTTTTATTTTTCCTAAGTTTTAACTGATCAAAGCACTTTCCCTGAATTTTTCAGATTTTTAATAATTAGTTTACTAATTTTAATACTTTATTTAGATTAAAACTGTTTTTAATTCATAAAAAATTAATTAAAAGTCAAAAAATATAATTCTTTTTTCTAAAATTATTTTTAATCATTTAGGACCTTTAAAAATTAAAATTGCATTTTTAGGGTTAAAATTTTACAATTTAGGTTTTTTAAGTCGCGTTTTAGATTCCCGTTAACGTTTTTATGCTTTATCTTAAATGCTTTAATTGTTTACTTGTCTTTACTTGTTTTTGTATTTTCATTAGTAGATATAGAATCTAAAATCAAACCATTAACTATTCAAATCATGCGATCATGAACTTAATCCACGATTCTTAATTCACGCCTCGTCGGGAAGATTTGGTCATCACTTTCCTAAAGTGATTTTCAATTCTTTACGGAATACTTCTTATACTATTTGGTACTTGGTATTTTAGTTATATACATTATATATACTAAGGAATCAAGCCAAAATTTTATAGGTCTGGCGGCCCCCAGATATATTTGGGATCGCTAGGACCACCTGCAGTGACCGTTAGGTTTTCCTGCCTATAAATACTTCTCCATTCCCAGCTGAAAAATACACCTCTTTGCATGAATTTTTCCAGTCTTCTTTCTCTCTCTAAAAACCTTCTTTCTCTCACTAAATCTCTTGATCACTAACATTGTTTGATCTTGTTTCAAGTGATATAATCTCTTCTTCTCATCTCTCCTCTCTATCAAGTGCAAGAGAAGAACATTCGTATTCGTTAAGAAACGAATTCTTATTTAGTGATCTCTCCTCTCTTATTCTAAGTATCAAATATCTATTGTAATTATCTTGTGTAATTGTGTGATTCGGGTAGTGTGTTAATCTGATAGTGTAGATCTTGTGAGTGTATAGTGTTTGTGAAGTGGTAGATTGGTTCTAGCTAAGATTAGGACACGACATTTAGCTTAGTGTCGGAAAATAACGTAAGCGACATGTAAACGGTTTTCTCCGCCTGAAGGGAGCTTGTTGACATAGTGAAATCTCGAGTAGGATACTCGGGGAGTGGAGTAGGGTGAAGAAGAGCTTCGTAGCTGAACCACTATAAATCTTGGTGTCTTGGTTTGATTGTTCCTTCTCTCATCTCTTTATATTGTTGTGATTGTTATTTAGTATTAGTTTAGATATTTACATTGTTGATTCATATTGTTGATTGGTTGAACATACAACCCGAATCTAAGAATTTTGAAAACAAACTTCTAAAAACATAAAATAAACCTGTAAACTATTTAACCCCCCCCCCCTTCTAGTTTCCACAAGGTTGGTTACAAGATTTACGATGGAGCTCATCTTGACAAGGACTGTCCACTCAATGAAGAAGTTAAAAGAGTTGAGGAAGTCAAGTACAAAGAGTTTGGAAGACCTTTTCCAAACAATGGAGGAAATGGAGGTCGATACTGTGTAGGTCCACCAGGATACTACACACGTGTGGAAAATCGCCCACCATTTAGCGAAAGGAAACCAAGTCTTGAGGATCTAATGAATAAGCACATCAAGGAATCAACTAGGAGAATAAATGAGAATGAAGAGTGGATGAAAAAGCTTCAGGAAACCACATATTTAAATATAAGAAACCAGAATGCCGCATTGAAGAATTTGGAGACACAGGTTAAGCAGTTGATGAAGGATTTCCAAGAGAAGGCTGCTAAGGAAACGCATGCATCAATTGGTCATTTCAAAGAATTTTTTACTAACAATGATTCACTAAGTAATAAAACCGCTTCTGATGGAAGGGCCATCAAGAGTCTTGCCTTGCCAACTACATCCGAAAGAACTAAGTCCAGGAAGCTTCACTCTTCCATGCAGTATTGATAGTTTGAATATGTATGCATTAGCAGACTTAGGTGCTAGTGTAAATATCATGCCATACTCGATGTTTAAATGTTTAAAACTAACTAGTCTTAAAAAATATGTTACTTGAAATGGAAAATATGTCAAAAAAAGGCACCTATGGGAATAGTGGAAAATGTTATTGTTAAAGTCGATAAATTTGTATTTCCATCTGATTTTGTGGTCATTGATATGTTTAAAGATCCCAACGAGACCATGAAATTAGGTAGACACTTCTTAACCACTATTCATGGTCGAATAAATGTTTTTTGTGGAGAAATTTCTATGGGTATATGGGAAGATAGGATTATGTTTGACATAAACGGATATGTCCATCACCCTACCTTTCTTGTCGAGAAAGTTTACATGGCTAATTCTGTCTAAAGGGAAGAATCATTTAACCCTCTTGAAATAAGTGATCTGTTCTTATATGATTCCCCCATTGTGCTTAGAATTCAAAAAATATAACCACTTGTATGAAACTAATGAAAATAATGAAGATACCTTTGTTGATGATAATAATGTGTAGGGGTAATTCACAGGACGAAAATGAAAGACAATGATGGTTGAACTTGGGATTACAACCTTGCAACTGCATTCTTGTAAACCGATTCCGATGATGGGTAACGTCACATGTAAGTTTTGGCCTATCTGTGACCCAAATTTGAAGGAGTGCAACGAAGGGGATTCAATCTATGGAATAAATGAGTGAGGAGCCTCGAAACAGTGGTACTACTATCGTGATAATGAGAGACGATACGTCAAAGGAAAAGAAATGTTGTCTTCCGACTTTCTTTAGATAAGATATGGAAATGGGAAGATAGATGACACGACCAAGGCAAGGAGGTACCACGAGTGGTTTGTTGCAAAATAATAAACACCGAATTTATGGAAGCACCTCGAGGCTAAACTTAGGAACCATAGCTCCTGGGGGGATTACTAATCTGGATAATCAAGAGAATCCAATTTATAGCATAAAATCGTATTTTCCTAATCCCTCATTGGCAAATCTTAATAAATCTCGACCATAAGATTATTCATTCAAGTAATGGTTAAAGGTTAAGATTGGGCATACAAACGTTAATAAATCTGTGAAGAATGCGATACTCAACGAATGGATCCTTGATAGTTATGATGTGGGATCAAATTCTTCAGGAATGAGTAATGACCCATATTCAAGGGATTTAGAAGAATATAAATCGATGTTTGATAACAAGATTGCATAGCTAGCAAATGAGTACGAGTTAATAATAAGGAAGAAAGGGTACATCGTGGATGACATATGGGAAAAATGTGAACAAGTCCATAGGGGAACAATGTACTCATGGCACGACCAAGGATTTGAAGAGGAAGAACAATTAGAAAGGTGGAAACATTTGAGGTAAAAAGGTATTCATTTAAAAACAGGAAAAGTTTTGTCTGTGTAACCAAGATGTTAGAAGATGATTTGCCATTAGGACGGGTAAACGGTTCAAGGTTCAAAGGAATGATTAGGAAAGAAACGGACGCCACTAAAAGCGTCCAAAGAGAGACGTAGACCTGGTTTTAGTCTAACTTAAAGACTCGTTAATAAATAAACGTGCTTCTCGGGAGACAACCCGACTTTTATCAGTTTTAAAGTTTATTTCATTTTAGTTTATTTCTGCATTTACGATTGGTTTTCCATTCGTTACTTATTTTGTAGGTGACTACAACAACGGGAAATGAGAACAACATCTTCTCGGCTCTTGGATAAGTGAAATATTATTTTACAAGCATTAGCTACGGCTTAGCTAGGTAACAGAGCTACACCGTAGCTCAAATCAGCTTTTAAATATTTGCGTATTTCACTTAGCTACGACGTAGCCTGTACTATAGGGCTACGTCGTAGTTCCATGCTATAGTCAAAACCTTTTCAAAAATTTGTTTTGAATATCAACAAAACCTTGTACAATTTTTAAATGAACTTTGTGGGTGTGTTCCCTATAAACCCTCACGAGACTTCACTCGTCCACTTGGGACACCGAGTGGTTTAAAAGGCTTGTTGCATATGCTAAATGCAACCGCGATTCCTACGAAAGTGAGTTAGGTTTTTTATTTCTTGTATTTTGTTTATTATTTTAATGTATAATGCACACACGTTTGTTAAGTTAATTCAGGGATTTGAATATTGCTTATGGATCTTAAGGCGGGACACTTCTCAAAAAGGTGTATCTGCAATCATTCCGAGCAATACTCAAGGGAGTTTTTCCGTTTTAATTCTACTTTTGCCTTCATATTATTATCATTTAACGTACAATAGGGACATTGTACAGTTAAAGTAGGGGGATGGGAGTAGAATTTCCACTTGACTGATATTTGCCTTCGATTTTCTAGTTTGTTTTGAAAAATAATGCCATTTAAAAAAATCTGACATGTTTTTCCTTACCAAAACTAGAATAGATCTATACCGAGCACAATTACCCTATAATTTCATTGGTGAGGATATGCCTCATATTTAATTTTCCCCATATTTCATTACCCACCAAAAATTGAGTGTGTCGGTAGTATTGTAGACTTTAGAACTTGCCCTGTATATCATTGCAAGACCATATATGAGTAATGTGTTGAGTTTTCTTAATACATTTGGTTTAGATAGTTTGAGAAGGCAACATTTTAGGATTTTTCACCCAAATATCCCATATGTGTTAATATGTATGCGTTTATCGATTTGTCAAACTAACTTGTCGACCTCCTATGAAAAACCTATAATTGCACTCATCTTTAGTGCAAATCCCTTAGAAACACCCATCGGAGCCTTTCTTTCATTTTCTGATCCCATTTCTTATGTTTCGTTACATCATTCGCCTTAGCCTACTGTGTAGTCTATAGTCCATAGTCAGGGAGTTGCTGGTTGCTTAACTTTGTGGTTTAACTGAAAGGGTTCAAGGAATTACGCTTTCATGGAAGACTTATCATATTGATCATTGAAGACCCCTCGATTATCATATTCACTTTCGATATTGTTTATCTCAAGTGGGGGATGTTTATATTTATGTTTATTCATGTATTACCCATGTTATAGATTTCACGATGTATTAAAAAAGTGTTTAAATTCAAAATTTTATGGCATGTGGCATTTTAAGGTGTTGGTTATATTATAAAACCAACTTAGTTATTATTTATGATATATCATCACCTCGTATGTAGTTCGAGGATGATTTAGAGTTGGTACGTTTATCAACCAACTGGGAGTCAAAGATTGAGTTTGTGTGCATATTGCCTTGACGTTTATTATGGCATGATCTTATGTTTACTAACTCATTAATGGAGATTGATCAGTTTCCCGTGCCTGGAAGTTTGATATTATGGAGGGACAGTAGCTGGTGACGGGGAGATTGTGGACTAGGACTATTTGTTTGTTTATATATTTCACCCATTAAATGTGTATCCCATGTCTTATTCCTTGCCTTAATCATTCCTGGTTTTGACCTTTAGCTTGTTCGAGTTAAGGAGTGAGCAACCATAGGTGTCTCGTTCATGGATTTAGATGAGCATTTATGGTTTTGTCACTTTTTCTGGGACAATGGTATTGGTTAGGATCGCTTAGATGATTCACCTCGTATAAGCCTTACTGTTGTGTCACCCCTTGTTGGCTTTAAGAATTGTATAGACCTTAGCTCCAGTGGTGGAGTTTTGTGTACTTTCTAAGTCCGTGATAGAATGCATGATATGCCTGAGCGTTTGAGTGATCACCTCAAAATTGAAACACTTAGACTAGTGAGAGTTGAGTGATTTTGTTCCCGTTTTTGTGAGGTGTTTAGCTTTGATTCTTTCTAGCATAGGTAATTTTTAAATTCATATCTCTCGACTAAAATTAGGGGATATTTTTTTGAAAAGTAATATAACAGGTCTACTTGAGGGCAAGTAGAAGTCAAGTGGGAGGATATTTGATAACATTAAATATTGCACACTTTTTACTATCAAAATCGTTATAAAATGCTCATGATTTCTATTTTTATGATAAAATTCGTACTTAATTACTTGTTTATTCATTTTTAGGAAAATATGAGCATTGGAGCAGAAAAGTACGGAAATGGAAAGGTAAAAGGTAAAAAATGCACAAAGTAAGTTTTCCATGAAAAAACTACGGCGTAGCTGAACCGTAAGGGCTACGTCGTAGCCATGACTATGGCTAACTTGGAAACCGAAACAAGATTAGCTACGGCGTAGCTGGCCCGTATGGGCTATGCCATAACCTATGTGTAGAAGTTGCCATTTGAAGACTCTACGGCGTAGCTTAACACCATGGCTACGCCATAACTAATAAATATCTCATGAGATTTAGTGCATTTATTAAGCTACAACATAGCTTAACACTTATGGTTACGCCGTAGCTGAGACGATGTTATGAATACCAGGCCCAATCTCTGCAATTCGATACAAATTGAAGATGGGAGTCAGAGAGAAGAATTAGGGCGACGATAAGAAGTCATTTTTATTTATTTTCACTGATATTCCAAAGGGAGAATTAGCTTAACGTTATTGTATTATACATTCATCAAAAGTCTTTAAGAACATTTAATGAAAAATCAATCAATGGTTATGTTTATTAAATTTCCTGCTTACTTTAGCATGAGTGGCTAAGCACCCTAAGTGCTAGCCTAGTTTTAAATATACTGTTGTAGTTATGTTGTTTCCTTTGTTTAATTGCTGTCTATTTAGGATATCCTATATGCCTGTTGTCTGATCCCCGCGCTTTGGTAGTGTTGAGGCTTGTGTAGATCCCTTAGGCTATTTAGTAGACTAACCAAGTCAAAAGGTAGTTTATTCGGATACTAGGAATAGGGTGGAATCTGTTCTTAGTCTATGGGATTAACCTATTAGCGCTTGCATTAGAGTAGGCACTTATAGAGCACGGGAAATCCTTCTAGGAGGGTTTAGTGTCGAGTAGTGGGAATGTCAACAATTAGACATGTCTTTAGGATAGTTGGGGGCTTAATCACTATGAACTAGATACCCGACCAACGTGACCATCATGGTTGGGATCATAGAAATTATAGGCTAGGTCACGACTACCAATCGGACTTAGTGATATTAGAGCCACATAAATAAACAAGTAATTAGACATTCTACTGGGAAACTTCATAAACAAAACAGTAATGAAAGACTATGCTAGTACATTTCTCTCATTTGAATTCATCTCCAATTGACTTTTAGTATTTATTATCTATCATTTCTAGTAAACAATTCAAAATCTACTTCTTAATTCAAATTAATAACACACACTTAGCTCTTGGGACGACCTCGGATTTACCAATTATACACTATCCACGATCGGGTTCTCTGCCCGTTAGTACGTTTGTTGCACACATAAAACACGCATACAATGTCATGGAAAAAGAAATTACAATTACACTAAGCTCATGACACCGAAGCTCGGACCAAAGTTTCATGTTGTTACGTGTTGTTGCCTTATAGGTGTCAAACCCAAGACCACCTAGAGTTTCTGATGACATCAAATAATGTTACTTTATTATACCATTTATCCTATCTATTTTGCCTACTTTTATATAATTATTGCATTATTTGGTACTTAATTGCTTTAAAGATGATAAATGCAGTAATTCAGGAGTGTTTTGTGAAGATAAGCTAAAAGGCGCATAATTTAGAGCTAAAAAGATGAAATTTGAAGATTGTTGAATTTTCATTAATACGTCGTATCCAACTAAAGAGATACGGCGTATCAGCGCCAAGACTTCACAAGAAAACGCGTTTGACCAATTCCCAATACGGCGTATTCACCCTGTCTACATACGCCGTATCCATAAAGATAACTATTCGAAGATACAGTAAATCAAGTAAATTAGGAATGATATCAATGATTTATTATGAACGTAGCACGCACTCCAAGGAATCCAGCCCAATATGCCGTATCAACCTTGCTGGATATGGCGTATCGAGTCTTTTTTAGACACTATAAATTGAAGACTCAAAAACGAGTTTTTAGTGTGCAATATCATATTCTTTATACCATACTCATTAAAGATGAATTTTAGAAGAGAAGATTAGCCACCAAGGTCAAGCATTGATCACGAATCCATAGAAGATATCGTGTAATTTTTACTCTCTTAATCGTTCGATTTTAATTGTTTGATTACGCTTGTATAATTACAATGGTTGTGGGCTAATACCCTCGGGTATTAGCCATCTTAATGAAAGTTCAATGTTTGGTTTGTTTTAAAATCGATTTCTTAATTTATCGTTGATTGTTTAATTATGTTTATCACCTCATACTTGTTTATGTGTTTGAATATGCGACCTATCATTCAACTGGATCTAGTGATACGGACCAAGTAATCTAGATACCGGGATAGCTCTCCATATCGTGTTTCATATTACTGGACCAATAGGATCACAAATAACGTTCTGTCTTTGTCTTTTAATTATGAGCTTAGTTGGACCGGTAGGTGACCCGTTTATGTTTCAGCAATCATGCTCTTAATTAACTGATAAAGATTGGAATAGTGGACTACCAGTATATAAAACACCGTCAAACAATAAGTGGGTAAAGTCCCGTTAGGCTAGGGTTTTAACAGGATCACCACTACTTTAATTCTCTAAGATAGATTATAATTAAACTAAAGGATGCTTTATGCGGATGCGTTAATTGTGACAGGATTAATCGTGTCTAGATATTAGGATGATGTCCCGCCTAAGTCTTAAGAATGATATGCCGCTTCGAGATAAGTAAATCATTACACTAAAAAATCAAACTAGCATTGAACCGGATTTAATATGGCTAATACAGTTTTCTATCATTTGGCTTGTACCGCTTTTCTATCTTCTAATCTTCTTCTTTTATGTTTATTGTGTATTGAATTGGTATTTGTTTCCACCAAACCTGTGCCAGTCTCTCAGGCTGAAAACCCCATATCATTAGACAACGTACATATCATAGGTTTGACCAGTAAATAGACTAATTAAAACACTGATAGAATACAGGATTAATGTTCCACTCTTAGTGTTTAACACCCTACTTACCGCAAACTCCATCTTGACCGTGTACACTGCTCGTTAAAGTGTTGTTTTAGGTTTGTCGGCTAAATATAATTTTAAAACTTGATAATCAAATAATTGATCCTACACGACAACACATCAGTTTCCTCCCTAATAGATCTATTTACATCATTCGCGCTTACACAAAGTTATTAACGGTTTATGATAGTTGGCCAAAGTGTGTTAACGGGTACTTTGGCTAATCTGTAATAGTTTAATGCACTTATGTCTATAAGTAAAAGCAAGCAATAAATCTCACCCCAAGTGTTTCAAAACAATTAAAATAAAGTAAACGGGGGCTATGAAACTCACCTTAAGCAAAGTAGTACCATCGAGGAATAAACGCAAGTTCAAAGATAGCAAAAAGTCCTAACTGCGACCTAATTTAATAATAAGGCGCTTTAGGTTTACAATATGAAGTGATTTACATGCATACGAGTTTTATAAACTTTTTATCACCCTTATATACTTGTAGTGAAGTCTTATAAAGTTTTCATATGTTAAACACTTAGAAAATTGTCAAGTATTAACCCTTTTACCAAAATAGTTTACAAAAGCTTGTTGTCAAGATTATTAGTTCACTTCTCGGGATCATAACTCACTCATTTTCTACTAAAATAAGTCTATTCAAAAGTCTAGGTTGAAGATTTTTTAGTTTCTTTCCAAAATGTAATCCTTACAAAATTATTTAATTTTTAAAGGGTCCAAAAGTGCTAAACAACACACGTAGGGCAAAGTTGGGAATTTCCAGAAAGTTTTACCAAAATTATTTTAGTCATAACTTTAACCTCTAGAGTTGATTCAACTTGTTGAGTTTAAGTCTAAGTCTTATCTACAAAAAGTTCATAAGGCTCAGCTTCTCAAACTACTCTTAAGGTGCTTAAAAACAAGACTAAAGTTTCAAACTCAAAACTATACCATTAATTTTGCAAAAATCATTCAAAAATGCAAACGAACCCCATTCTTTATGTTCTACTCCAGAAACTTAGTTAACATACTATATTCAAAGGAAATAAAGAGAAATTTTCCAAAATATTACCCTAAGATTGCTAACACGAGCACACAAGTCGACCTAAAAAACTACACATTTTTAGGGTTTTATAAAACAAGTTTATAACCAAATCCATTACACAACAAGCATATATAGGTGATATGAAACAACATGAGATGCGTATAATGTATGAAAAATAAGTAAATAAGATGCTTACAAGGAATGGTGAGGGTTGGATGAGTATAGAGTGCACAAACTAACCTAAAGTGACTAGAAAACTCTAATTTGCCAAGTGTAAACCCTAGCTTCCAAGACAAACCCCTAAATCTTCATGTAATGCTTAAAATAAATTTGAAAAAACCTTCTTGTTCTTGCTACTTTTATTCTGAAAATATGGTGTAAGGATGAGAGAGTTGTGTGCTTTGTTATGTAAGAAATGGTTAGCTAAAAATGTTTCTTTATGTAAACTAGTTAAGGCAAGGTTTGAATGCTCTTTGGTAGTCACATATGTATGTAAGATCAAATTAGGTAAGAAAAGTCACAAGACCTCCTATGAATCATTTATGGGAGAGGACCATGGGGAGTCTTCAAGGCTTGCTTGGTTGAATGAAGTATCATAAAAGAAGGAATAACACTTTACTAGATCAAAAGAATTTGATGTTATACTCTAATAAGGAGGCCGGTGACATATGACTTAGGGGGGATTTGTAAATTTGTCAACTTTAGGTACTAGCTATGAAGTTATTTTAAAGGTGGTGGGGGTATTGGGTAAGTTGTACATGCATGCATTTATTAAAATGCAAGTTTAAATGACTTACATAAAAGTTTAAAAACCATATGCATATGGATTGTAAATCATGCTCATGATGATCATAACATACTTTTTATGTGTAGACTAAACTTAGTCTAGAGTCGGAGTACGTTCAAAGTTGTTTTTCAAACTACGTGGGATAACCTAACCGGTTATATGTTAAATCAAGTACATACATGTTCAAAGTAAATTGTTCAAGTTTTTAAGTAAAAGTAAACCTAACATTTTGGGTTATCACCGTCTTCCTCGATTAAAAGAATTTTGTCCCGAAATTCAGTTGGTGGTATCCGGTGGTGAGGTTTCTGGGAAAAAGTGAAGGTATTTGCTTCACAATTGGTCTTTATGTTCCCACGTGAATTCAGGACCTCTCTTGGAATTCCATCGTACCTTGATGATCAGGATACAACTTTGTTTCAATTTCTTGACCTCTCGGTCCATAATCTCTACCGGTTCCTCGATGAAATGAAGTTTATCGTCATTTTGGATCTCCTCTAATGGAATGACAAGTGATTCATCGGATAAACACTTCTTCAGGTTAGATACATGGAGCGTGTTGTGAACACCGCTTAGTTCTTGTGGAAGCTCGAGTCGGTAAGCAATAGGGTCAACCCTAGCTAAAGCCTTAAATGGTATGATGTACCTTAGGTTCAACTTTCCCCGTTTGCCAAAACGTATCACGCCTTTTTATGGCGAGACTTTCAACATAACCTTATCTCTACAAGATTTGTTGGTGAGTTCATAGGTTTAAGTAAACATAAGTGTGGACCACAAGAATTTCGGGTATGACTATTATAACAAATATAATGTCATAGAAAAAGTAATTACGATTGCACTTAGCTCATGACCCCAAAGCTCGGACCTAAGTTTCGTGTTGTTACGTGTTGTTACGTGTTGTTGCCTGGTAGGTGTCCAACCCAAGACCACCTAGCGTTTCCCAAATGGTATACGTCTATTTGACCTGTATAGTCGGTCAAGTAAGCCCTACTTACCCGGGCAAGGGTGTTAACCCTAACAGGTCTATTTACATCATTCTTGCTTACACAAAGTAATTAACGGTTCATGATAGTGGGCCAAAGTGGGTTAACGGCTACTTAGGGTAATCCGTAATAGTTTAATGCACTTGTGTCTATAAGTAAAAACAAGCAATCAATCTCACCCCAGGTGTTTCAAAACAATTAAAAGAAAGTAAACGGGGGCTATGAAACTCACCTTAATCAAAGTAGTACAATCGGGGAATAAACGCAAGTTCAAAGATAGCACAAGTCCTAACCGTGACCTAATTTAATAATAAGGCGCCTTAAGTTTACAAGTTGAAGTGATTTACATGCATATGAGTTTTATAAACTTTTAACACCCTTATATACTTTTAGGGAAGTCTTATAAAGTTTTTTTATGTTAAACACTTAGAAAAATGTCAAGTATTAACCCTTTTACCAAAATAGTTTACAAAAGCTTGATGTCCAAATTTTTAGTTCAACTTCTCGGGATCATAACTCACTAATTTTCTACTAAAATGAGTCAATTAAAAAGTCTAGGTTGAAGTTTTTTGAGTTTTCTTTCCAACAATATAAGCATTACAAAATGAATCAAAGTTTAAAGGTCCAAAAGTGCTAAACAACACACGTAGGTCAAAGCTGGGAATTTCCAGAAAATTTTAACCAATTTGTTTTGGTCATAACTCCTTTAATACTTAACCTCTAGAGTTGATTCAACTTGTTGAGTTGAATTCTATGTCTTATTTACAAAAAGTTCAAAAGGCTCAGCTACGTGGTGGGGAAATTACGGGGTCTTAAGGGGTCTGCGGACGAGACAAGCGATAAGGCTAGAGTTTTATTCAAACACGGAAGGGGCCCTGTCCCGCGCGCAGAGATTAGGTATAGGGGGGCAGAGGAGAATGTACTATCAACATAATTGGTAGGGGGTCCATCGGACAGCGGCACGGACCCAGGTCTAGTTGTGGGAGGTTGAATTCTTATTTCGGGGCGTGCAGATCCAGAGGGCGAACGGGTTGAGGTGCCGGGCGGGCGGACTTAATCGTGCGGGAGAAAGGGAGAGTGTGGGGGGGATTAATATAGGGGGAGAAGCGGTGGGGTGGGGGTTGGGTTGGTTAGGGTAGTCGGACACGAAGAACGGATTACATTACCCTAAGGGGGAGGTCGTGGGTGGATGGGTGAGGGCTCGCGGGAGGCGGGGGAGGGGCGAGGGAGGGGGAGAGTACGGACTTGGGCAGGCGTCGTCGGCAGGGGGCGGGGATGGGAGAGGGGGGTGGGGGGGGGGGGTGTATCTGGCGGTGGCGCGAGTGTATGGGAAGGTGTAAGGAGAAGAGCAAGACCCGGTTTATAACCAAGGGGGACGGGGGTATATGGGGCACGGGGATGGCCGGCGTGGGAGCGTAGCTGGGCGGGGGGGGGGTGGACGCGAGGGGTCGGGGGGGGGGGATGGTGGCGACTTGGTTCTGGGAGAGGAGTGGGGGGGGGGTATGGGCATAGTGGGAAGTAGGGATCTAGGGGCGAGTATTCTTGAACATAGGGGTACGGTGAGGGATGATGGTTAGTGATCTCACTTGGATGTATGAGCGGGGGCTAACTTATAATTAATGGGGACTTTATAATTCTTAAAGACTTAGTCGTACAACAACGATAATCATGTGCCAACACAATATCCGGCATGTCAGTATATGCAGCAAGACTAGGAGTTGTGGTTCACTACCCAGACTACCATAATGAGTACTCTCAACACTCGAGCAATATGACAAGACCACTTACAACACTACAAGTACTCATTTACAGACAATGTCGTTCCCCACGCACTAGGTAGTTTCGGGTATAACTCTATACACGACACAACGCTACAGATTTTCTGCTTAAAGCTCCAAAGTCGCCGAAGCTAACCAAACACTGTATCCGTTAATATGAGCGCGTCAGCGAAGTAATAGAGTCAAGCATTATCGACTCACAAGTCACTTGATATTCCTGTGCTTCTCGAAGCATTAGCGTAATTTGTCAATAGCTGTTGCCAAACTTCTCAAGGTACACGTACTCTACTGTCAGACGTTTTCAACATGTTCACAGCGCTATTAATAGCGTCTCGCCTGTCTACATACATGCGTTCTGCTTAGCACTTCGCAAATCTACGTTCTGCGACATTGCTTATTACATCGAGCGCACCCCGCATGCCGGGCACTCTGCATCTGACAGCAGAGGAAACTCATAGTAGACCGTAAAGGGTTAATGGGGTGGAGTGGTGTGGAGTAGGGGGGGGGGGGGAGGTCAAGTGTGAATGTTGGTGAGTA
Source organism: Tanacetum coccineum (assembly GCA_026074375.1). Lineage (NCBI taxonomy): Eukaryota > Viridiplantae > Streptophyta > Magnoliopsida > Asterales > Asteraceae > Tanacetum > Tanacetum coccineum. The sequence continues at coordinate 16,491 of BQNB010109569.1, forward strand.
TGAGTGTGCGTGGGGTATCTTCCAGAGGTCGGTGGGGGGGAGTCTCGATCTTTCTTTCTTGTGTGCAAGTTCATACCCTAGCTTGTCGTTAACTAAAATATACTTATTTGCAGTACTAGGGCTACTACAAATACGCTTCTAACAAATTGACTGCAGGTGAGGTGAAACACCGAATATTTATGAGCGATCGTCTTAAACTATGAATGCGGGTACAGAACACATTTCACAAGTTGTCATGCTATTAGTCTCATGGCCTATAATTGACCCACACAATACCGTCATAGATCATGTGATCGAAGAGATACGAGCTGATACTTCGATTTCACATCCGTATGATCTCCCTGGCATACTCGTCAATAGTATGAGAACATCGGGATAACTCTACCACACACACTTGTTTTACGCAGAACTCTTTCGCTGACAAGATGCCTCACATTGGGTAAGCGGGCCAGTTTCCTCTATGCTCGGGTCTAGGAAAATTTTGTGGTACCACCTAGATCAATGTTCATCATAGCACTGAGGACTCTATGTACCTAGGTTGAAGTTTTTTGAGTTTTCTTTCCAACAATATAAGCATTACAAAATGAATCAAAGTTTAAAGGTCCAAAAGTGCTAAACAACACACGTAGGTCAAAGCTGGGAATTTCCAGAAAATTTTAACCAATTTGTTTTGGTCATAACTCCTTTAATACTTAACCTCTAGAGTTGATTCAACTTGTTGAGTTGAATTCTATGTCTTATTTACAAAAAGTTCAAAAGGCTCAGCTACTTAAATTACTCTTAAGGGGCTCAAAAATACGGCTAGAGTTTCAAACTCAGATCTGTACCACTAGTTTTGCAAAAATTATTCAAAAATACAAACGAACACCATTCTTTATGATCTCCGCAAAAAATTAGTTAACACACTATACTGAAAGGAAATAAAGAGAAATTTTCAAAAAGATTACCCTAAGGTTGCTAACACGAGCACATAAGTCGACCCAAAATATTGCACAATTTTAGGGTTTTATAAAACAAGTTTATAACCAAATCCCTTACACAACAAGCATATATAGGTGATATGAAACAACATGAGATGCTTATAATGTATGAAAAATAAGTAAATAAGCTGCTTACAAGGAATGGTGAAGATTGGATGAGTATAGAGTGCACAAACTAACTTAAATTGACTAGAAAACCCTAATTTACCAAGTGTAAACCCTAGCTTCCAAGCCAAACCCCTAAATCTTCTTGTAATGCTTAAACTAACTTTGAAAAAACCTTCTTGTTCTTTCTACTTTTCTGCCAAAAATATGGTGTAAGGATGACAGAGTTGTGTGCTTTGTTATGTGAGAAACGGTTAACTAAAAGTGTTTCTTATGTTAACTAGTTAAGGAAACGTTTGAATGCTCTTTGGTAGTCGCATGTGTATGTAAGATTAAATGGGGTAACATAAGTCACAAGACCTCCTATGAATCATGTATGGGAGAGGACCAATGGGGAGCTTGCATGGTTGAATAGAGTGTCACAAAAGAAGGAATCTTTACTAGATCAAAAGTATTTGATGTTATACTTCAATAAGGACGCCGACCACATGTGACTTAAGAGGGGGGGGATTTGTAAATTTGGTAATTTTAGGTACTAATTGTAAAGTTACTTCAAAGGTGGTAGGGGTATTCGGTAAGTTATGCATGTATGCACGTATTAAAATGCAAGTTTAAATGACTTATGTAAAAGTTTCTAAGTCGTATGCATATGGATTGTAAATCATGCTCATGATGATCATAACATACTTGTTATGTGTAGACTAAACTTAGTCTAGAGTTGGAATACGTTCAAAGTTGTTTTTCATAGTACGCGGGATAACCTAACCGGTTATATGTTAAATCAAGTACATACTTGTTCAAAGTAAATTGTTCAATTTTCTAAGTAAAACTAAACCTGAAATTTTGGGTTATCATAGTCTTCCACCGTTAAAAGAATTTCGTCCTGAAATTTAGTTAGAGGTATCCGGTGGTGATGTTTTTGGGAAAACGTGGGGGTATTTGCTTCGGAATTGGTCTTCACGTTCCCAAGTGAATTCATGACTTCTCCTGGAATTCTATCATACCTTGATGATCAGAGTACGACTTTGTTTCAGTTTCTTGACCTCTCAGTTCATTATCTCTACCGGTTCCTTGATGAAATGAAGTTTATTGCCAATTTGGATCTCATCCAATGGAATGGCTAGTGATTCATCGGGTATGCACTTCTTTAGGTTAGATACATAGAACTTGTTGTGAACACCGCTTAGTTCTTGTGGAAGCTCGAGTAGGTAAGCTACAAGGCCAACCCTAGCTAAAACCTTAAATGGTCTGATGTACCTCGGATTCAACTTTCCCCATTTTCCAAAACGTATCAAGCCTTTCTATGATGATACTTTCAACATAACCTTATTTCCAACTTCAAACTCTAGAGGTTTACGCCTCACATCAGCATAACTCTTCTAGCGATCACGAGCGGATTGAATTTTGTTCCGAATCTGAATGATTTTCTCGGTAGTTTCATGAATAATCTCTGGACCAGTGAGTTGGCTATCACCAACCTCGGTCCAGCAACAGGTGATCGACACTTTCAACCGTAAAGTGCCTCAAATGGTGCAGCCTTAATGCTAGTGTGGCAGCTATTATTAAAGGAGAATTCAACCAGGGGTAAATGGTTATCCCAACCATTACCAAAATCAATCACACATGCGTGTAACATGTCTTCCAACATTTAAATGGTTCTTTCACTTTGCCCGTCGGTTTGCGGATGATATGTAGTGCTCATGTCAAGACGATTTCCCACAGCTCTATGAAGCGAGTGCCAAAACCTAGATTTGAATTGGCTATCTCGGTCTGAGATAATCGACACAGGCACTCCATGTCTTGAGACTACCACTTTCAAGTATAACCTCGTCAGTCTCTCCATTTTGTCGGTTTCCTTAATTGGTAGGAAATGTGCGAACTTAGTGAGAGGATCAACGATCACCCAAATAGTGTCGTAACCGCTTGACGTCTTTGGTTGATTGGTGATGAAGTCCATTGTTATTCTTTTCGATTTCCATTAGGGTATCTCCGGTTGTACCAACAAACTGGATGGTTTCTAGTATTCAGCTTTTAATTTCGAGCACGTTAAGCATTTGCTGACATAGGTAGCGATATATGCTTTCATGTTAGGCCACAAGTATAGCTTCTTAAGGTCATGCTACATCTTAGCTGATCTAGGATGGATGGAATATTTAGATTTATGTGACTCATGCATGATTAAATCCCTTGATCCACCAAAATGTGGTAACCAACTCCTGTTTATGAAACAACAAGTTCCATCTGGACGAGTTTCAAACTCCTAATGTGGAGAATTAAACTAATCTAATTATCTAATAATTAAACTAATCTAATATGGAGAATTCGTATGATAAAAGAGAAGTGTTCACTTAATCATGCATGATCCTTAGTATGCTTCTCCTAGCTCTATTGCCTTGTCACACTTGGGATGTATGTGTAAGTATTTTTGAGAAGCATGACGAATTACACGAAAACACCGTCTACATGATACCTTGCTAGGGAATCACACAAGTAAGGTAGTATGAAGACTGTTACAAGGCCCCTAGGGAGACAAACGCGCATTAAAATACTTAAAGGGGGTCATCAATAGATGGGTAAGGTAGTATGAAGACTATTACCAATGGAATCCTTTCTACACAATCATGCCGCTCTAGATCTTTGATACACTTAAGTAACTAGGGTTCTAGAGTCTAAACATGCACACACATCAATCAAGAAGCAATATTATTAGGATCTACATACCAATTCACATGCAATCATAAGCAAACACTAATGAGATCTAGCCTAGCATGTTATAGATAAAAAAAGCACAATAACCAATCAAACAATAAGACATATTGAAAGATTAAAGGATAAAAGAACTTCACTTTATTGAAACAAGTGATTAGGAAAGGAACAAAAAGGTTGAGAAACCCTAAAATACTCCCAAACTCAGCTATAAATCATTCTCTACCGAACTCCACTCCTAATATGCTATATAAAACCCTAAAATTGAGTTTGTATTTATAAGAAAAGAATTTGCGACGGCGTCGCAATAAATTCTGACGTTGTCTTCACCTTCTATGAGTAATTCTTCAAGCCTTCTTTTGTGTAAAGTTGTACTCTTGTCCCGTTTCTTCCAAAATAGAGCCCAAGTCACGTGTATTTCCTTCAAATGTCTTCCAAGTGCTAAAAATGAAAAATGAAATGATTAAGCACATATTTTAAGCATTTTTGCATGATTATAGAAGTTAAATGACCCCGAAAAAGTTTATAAAATTACACCTCATCAAATACCTCTACACTTAGGCTTTGATTGTCCCTAAGCAAATGAGTTTTTCTACCTAGACAAAAGCAATATCGAGGGCATTTAACTTACTCTTTAAAGCTATCCATGGCACAACCAATTAGACCTCATAACTAAAAGCACAAAAATTATACACTAGCACCTCACTATAAGTGTTTGGATTCTCTCTTTCTCTCGGGTGTATAATGAATTTTAACAATATAAGAAACGGAAAATTTAACACGCATTACTTGTTAAGGCATACAAATTATCATAGGCTTGATAGAGGATCAAACCTCCACTACTAAGCGTAAGTACTAAAAGTTACTATCAAAGAGGTCTTTAAAGGGTTGTGGGGTGTAGGTGTAATATGATAAACATGGAAACGGAAATGGATGGGAAATATTTAGGGAGTGACTTTTTGGGTGAATTTTAGGGTGAAGTGGTGAGTTAATCATTTATAAGAATACACGCTGATTTGGTTGCTAAGCCAAAGACTCGACCACTTGAATAAAGATATACAAACTCTACATAACTTTACATCAAAATCTTTATTTTTCTTTTATCTTTTTTTTCATAACATCACTTGGGGTTTATAGATACACCCATACACTTGAGCTTTTACGTACTCAATACATGAACTAATCTAATGACCTGGATTTAGGTGGATCAAAATAACATAGAGACTATCAAACAAATATGCGGGTATTGACTTAACTTTTCTTCCCTATTCTTTCGCAAAATAAACACTACCATGAATCCCAATCATCCCAAAACTTTATTTACAATGATAAAGACTTAGCAACCGTGTACTCAAATAATTAACTTGGGTTAAACAATAATGTACTAAAAGCGAGTACATACAAGGTAGGCTAAGGCAATTTGGGTGTAACAATTGATTTAAGGTTAAACAATGCTCTTCATTAACAATCCGAAATCCAATAGAAAATTAAGAGAACCGTGAAAAGGAAAGGCTTGGAGGGTTATATTAGGGGAATCATGCACTAAAAATAAGTGCATGGCAAGGGTGTGGGATAGTTATATAGTCGAGGTAACCATAATAACAATTAAAAGTTTAAAACATGGGTTAATCCTAGTGCCTCTTATCATTTAGCAATTCCTAATACTCACTATGCGGTCTTAGGATGCATCACTAAAACAAGTTCTATAATTTAATATACTACTGGTATACTCTCATATAAGTTAAAACCGATACCAATGCTCTAGAAAAGGCGACAAAATCACACGTACACGGACACATCAATGAACGCGACACATGCAATTGCTCTTTCCTTAACTCGAGAAAGCTAAGGGTATAATTTATCTTGGGTATCAAAGATGGATACCCGAATTTCTAAATATCTAGGGGCGAACCTCACGATTTAGGAGTGGAATTTTTTTGAGTGGTAGGGTTTTTGTGCTAATCATATAATTCCATATCCAATGAGATGCTACTAGTACTTAGTTTCATCGGTATGTGCCATAAAAATTTTAAATTTTGGTCAAAATTACCTTCTACGCTATGTTTCGATATATAACTCATCATTTTAGGGACAAAGCAAAGACAAATGAAAGAATAGTTTCTAAGGCTTTTATTTCCCCCTACACTAATTACGAACATTGTCCCCAATGTTCCACAAAGTACCCGTAAACGAATAAAAGGAAAAGAAAAAAAGCGAAAGAAACTAGTACTCCCCTGGTTTTGCTTAATGATGGAGAAGAAACAAATGATCCCAGCTAAATATTCATCCAAGAATTATCCACATGAAGCTCCTAAGAACTCCCGGGCTTATCCTCATTAAATATAACCTGCAAATCAAAGACAAGATGTTGGGAATTATTCATTCCTGACTTAGTACCGTTAGTGATAATAGTTAGTACCGATAGTTATAATTAGTACTGACAGT